>OX637392.1:4987500-5192500 GCA_951799425.1 Ilex aquifolium
GCCAACAGGTAACCGATAAGCTTTCTGAGAAGTCTTGCTTGCCTTCTTATGTTTCTTGGCTAAGTGACCGGAAAATCCACTCTTGGATTGTATATGTTGCAGTTCACTGCACATTATTTGTTTATCTATGAACATCTCCTCTTCAATGAGTTTCTTTACACTTCTCTCACCATCATCAGCTACCGGAGTTTTGATGCTTTCTCCACCCTGAAATCATTACAAATGTTCATCATAACATATATTCTTTCATGTTTTTATAGGATTATTAAGCTACATTGTACAGTACAGACTAAATAAAGGTTTGGATTGACAATTCTAACGTCTGTCAAATGTACAACTAGAAATCTCTGCCATTATTGTTCTAATATACGAGCATAATTATGGCTAACAAAACAGGACTAGTTATTTCTGTGAAATCACATACACTTCTGTAACATATTCCATGGTTTTTAAAAGAATTACTGATCAATAAAACAGATCTATCAGGTATCAAATTTGATACTGGAGCAGGTTGTTGTTAGATCGAAATGAAAAAGTATGTCGCTCTACTTACATCAATGCCTCGACATTTTTGCACGTTAACTTTGCTCCTTGAATTTTCTGGGCCTGAAAGAAAAGAATTCAATAAACTTAAATTCACAACCTTGTGTCAAACATGGTACTTTTATCACCCTAATACAAAAAACATGTGAACCATAGGAAATTAAGTTTCATAACATCAAACATAATTAAGGGACCAGCAAATCTTATGTCAAAATTTTCAATCCTTTGCACTTCGGCATCTGCTAAGAGTCTAACTGCATTTATTAAAATGAAAAACTATACCGATAAAACATCAGACCTGAATTCGAGTGAACACAAATTACTATCTGCATCTCTTGAAACAGACAGCAATAGTTTCATATGTTGAGATAAACATAATGACCAAGATTTTCGAATAATGTGAAAAGTATTGCATAACTATGCAAATAGGATATTATCAAGAAAAAGTTATCGATACCATGTTTATTCACATTCCTCCCATTCGAAATCAGCTTCTGATTGTGATGATCCTGACGGAAGTAAAAGATACTAAGTAATCCCCACATACAGCTCAACTGGTTCTTCTCCCTTACTGCTGGAAGTTTTGGCGATCTCGTTTCCATCACGAATGGAAAAGAAAACTGCTCCTTTGTGTGATTCAATCAACCTGAAGAAAGGAAACAAAAGTAACTATTAATCAAATTTAATGGGTAAAAAGAAAAATAAAAGAAAGAAAATTTTAATCAAATTGGTTAAAATTGGCAGGAACAAAGTAGAGTGATCATCCAAATTGTAATATTTTGGTTCACACCCACCCACAGATGTTGATGGCTCAGCTCAAGGGGATTTAGCCCCGGAATTGTTCATCTTGTGAATCATTTGACATATTATAAACTGAATGATGCAGCTTGTGCAGTTAGTCTAGTGCTATCAGGGAGTACTTTTTCTGGAAAATTTCCCCTGAAATGAGAGAGAGATAGAGAGATAGAGAGACCTAATACAGCTCTTGACATATGAGGAGGTGTGAAAATAAGTGAGAAGAAGAGAGAAAGATAGGGTCATTGAAGAAGAAGAGTCTCATTTGTTTGTAGTACTACATAGCATATTCAACACAAAATAGTATGACATTGACTATTGCTGCCATACACAACGACAATTCGGTTTGCATCAACCACTACCCAATGAAAGCTTTCAACACAAGGGAAGTTTTGAAGCTATTTTCCACCCCCACCCCCTTTCTCTCTCTCTGTCTCTCTTACACACACACAATAAGACAAACACACAATACACATTATTCTAACTACTGTAGTTTAGGTTAATAAGACAAAAACACTACATAGATTATTGTAAATCAGTTAATTTTGAATAATATGAATTGGTATATAACGACATATAGTTATGCTAAATTGTCATGATGCCTGGACAGACTTGATTAGAAAACCTATCTTGATCCTTAGTTACCTATCACCATGTGGTCCATCAACTACCAAATCTTCCCTTCCATTTCATCAATGCTGCTTGGAGAGGTAATTCTTTTGGAAACAAACAATGCCACCTAAATTGCTAACATTAAAAACTGCTACACTTGTTTTAGTACTGGACCCAACCCAATAAACCATTCAGTGCTAATCCAACAACAACGATTAATTAAGTCGGTAAATTTGATCAAATGATTAGGATAACTAGATTACTCTTTTCCATATAGCATATATATGCTAATTCACAATTTATATTTTGTTCTCTCTTCTGTTTTTTTTTTTTTTAAATAGGAACGTAAGATGAGATTTTATTAAATCGGTGTAATTCCATGACCCATCAACCTATAACACTGTCCATTTTGACTTTTCAAGAGCCTAGCCGAGACTCCTGAAATTTGAGACCAAGATAGATGAGGTGAAGTGAATATACTTTATTTATGTAACTTCGTCTCAAATTGGTTGGCGAAATAGGTGAGATGTTTTATAAGTGTGAGTTTTGAGCTTTTATTGTATAACACATTTGAAACTAATACGCTTTCAACAAAAATGGATAATCTATATCTATACTAGTAAAGGGAGATGGGGTGGGGAGGGGGGGGGGGGGGTGTTTGGTGTCCACATTTCAAATACCTATAATACTCTTCATCTCTTCTTATCTTAACTACTCATAACTACCAATAATTACATATACTATTATTGAAGGAAGAGAAGGAGGGCTTGGTATCCACATTTGAAATATCTATAACACTCCTCTTCTCTTCTTGTCTAAACTACTCATAACTATCGATAATTACATATAGTCCTTCACAATTTATCTCTTTTACGCTCCTTTAATCTCACTCTAAAATTGAACGCATATTACTAATAAAGGAGAGGGTAGATTTGGTGTCCACCCCATATGATAGAATGACTATAATACCCATAAAATGCCTAAAATAATCACTAATAACTCCCTCTTTCACTATACTTAATTGTTTCCTAATTACATCACTATCACTACTCAATTTTTTTAAATGACCACATATAAAACCACCTATAATTTTCTCGTGAACCATGTTTAACCACCTAATTTTTATATAACCACATCTAACAACTTAAATTTTCTGTATCTTCTCTTTCAAGCTATCTGCACGCGGGTACCGTGTGTTACCATGTCATTGTTCAAGTTAATTTCTTCATTGACTATTATACTGGTTGGGTATACATGTTACATGACTTCTCTCTCGACCTATATAAAAGTCAAGTTGTCGAAATTTGGCATTAAATTCATATTTTTCACACCCCCAACCACCATCTAACATAGGGTACTTCCAGCATTTAACACAAATTATTGCATTTGGTGGGTGGGTGGGTGCACAAGTATGAGAATTTGGTTTTTCACAGATTAGGCATATGTCGGTGAGCAGGTAAGCTTGAGATTCAGGTATGGTGTCCCAAGAGGGTCTAAAGAGCACTGGAATGATATTAACAACTCTTTTAAGTAATTGTGAATTTGGTTGAGAGATAAGGGTACTACTAGTCATGTGGTACATAGAGCGGAAACGGAAGCGTGGGGACAATAAAATTCAAAAAAATCTTAGAACGAAAGCGTAGAACACTATTTTTCGAACTAGTGTTCGAAGCATTCTAGTCTTTTTCTTCCATTACAGAATCAACAAAACCAAAATATTTTTTTCTTGAATGGCTTCTATCTGGTAGTAGATGAATCAGAAAACAAGAGGGTCCAAATTTTATTAAAAATTGAATGACCTTCCAGAAAGTTGGCCATTAATAGTTGGTGGATTTTGTCCTCAAATCCCCTTATTTTATTGGTCTAAGTTGAAACTTGTGCGTAATTCGATGACAAATGTCCAAATTTCCATGATTAAACGTATATGATATTATGCATAAAATAAGCAATAAACTTTTGTCGGTAGTCGTACCTGAATACGAAAAGTGTTTCGAGTGACGGAAATTCTTCCTATTTTAATCTTAATAATAGTTGAATTTATCTCTTATAAATTATTTAGTCACAGTATGGAGTATGAATGACTTGTTTTTGACCAGACTAGAGAAAAAAATTAATCGAAATGAATATAAATTAATCCGAATATTCCTGACCGTTAAAAAAAAAAAAAAAGTGTTCGAGTGACAGGAAATAATGTACAGAATATAAACGTCGTGATCATTTTGTGATTTTAGTGCCTGCTGGGCTGGGTTGTGTTGGGCTGTGTTTTCTCATCAAAATTCTCAATTTGTGGGCTTCTAAAAAATGAATAAGGCTTCCTCTTTTTTGGGCTTGAAAAAGGCTTTTCTAAAATGAAAACTGTTCCTTCTTTTTTTGGGCTTTCTATTTGGCATTGAAAAGAAAGACACTTTTACGAAAATGGAACTTAGAGCATCTCCAACAATAGTAGCTATTTTAGCTACCCAAAAATCAACTTTTTCTATTTTAGCTACTCACTTTTTCAATACATACTCCAACAGATTCTCTATATTTTTAACTACTCCTTTTAAATATTATTTATCATTCTTTTTGTATTATATTTTTTGGGAATAGTGAAAGGGAGAAAGAGAGAGAATGAGAGAAAAAGAGAGGAAGAGAGAGAAATTCATATATAAAATGTTTACATATTGCTACAGTGACACTCTATATTTAGAGTGTCACTGTAGCAAAAATGTATTTTACATGATCTGAACAACATCTGTTGGAGATGAATTTTGGCTTGGATTAGCTAAATTTTAGCTATTTTGGGCATTTAGAGCATCTGTTGGAGATGCTCTTAGCTCTTCTTTTAAGATTTTATGAAAATGGACCTTTATGAAAATTCTTTTTGAATTGTTAACTTATGTTGTAACATGAACTAATTATAAATTTAGATATCTTGAATTTAAATTTTGATAATTTATTGGGGTCAGGTTATGAAGAATTAATCATTTATTCCTCATGAATACCCTAATTCTGACGTGAATAACCTATTTTTTAGCCAGGCCGAATAGAAGATTAGTTAAAATGCGCGTAAGTTGATCCGAATATTCATTACAGTTGAAAAGAAAAGGTGCCTAGAGCCATTCAAAAAAAAAAAAATGGGTGCCTAAAAAAAATTTAGATACATTTTGGGGCCTAATCAATCTTTTACCTTTCCTAATTTCAAGTTGTCCTATTGCCTAACTTAAGGGCTGACGGTGTTATTATATGTAATCTGCACACTATAGGCTTGAACCATAATCCCGAGGTATTTTTTGCTGGTTAAAATAAGATTTATAGTTTATTTATTTTTTGATAAGAAAAAAAGGGATGGAAGCAAATGAGAGTGCTCAAATACCATCCCGATGGACTCTCATTGGGGTGGGATCATGAAGTCCTTAACTGTGTCTGTTACTCCTATCAAGAACGAACTTAATTAGGTTAGTATAACTATCAATCATTGAGTCCCACTTTGAATTTTAAGACTCAAACCTCCAACCTTAAGGTGAGAAGTTCGACCAATATTTTACTGGACCATCCCACTCAATGATAATAAGTTTAATAGTTTATCATGACGAATGTGGAATTAAACTTCCTAAATTTTTAAACAAAAAAATCAAAATGAAAAAAGAAAAAAGAAAGAACCAACGAACGAGAAAATAAGGTTCCCACCAGAGTAAGGCAATCTTTCCTTTCCTTAACGTTGTGTTTGGTGGATAACAGATAAAGTACGTTATTAATTTTTTAGTATAAAAATTTACAAACTTTCTGAAAACAAAATACAATACAAAATAAAATACCATTAATTGAGTTTGCAGATAGATATCTACCAGACCAACTTGAGAAAGAGTAATCAACCATAACTCTCCCACTGCTTCTCTCTGCCAACCCAACAACAGCCCACTCACAAATTCACTCCAATCTCTCATACAGAAAAGCACTGCATATATAGAAACTTCACAAACAGGCATAAAGATTGTATCTTTTCATTCTATCTTGAGAAAAAAAGTTCATGAAATAAATGCAGAAAGAAAGCAACATCCATCGATACCGAGAGATAAAGAGTGAGAGAAAGAGAGAGAGGGATGAGGGAAGGAGTCTCTTCTGTGGAGCATATTTTATCAATTGATTCATGGTAAGAATATATCTTTCACCAGATAAAAAAGAAAAGAAAAACAGCTTATGGGTAGTGTACATTCTGTGCTATTGTTCTCTTTATGCCCTTTAATTAATGTTTTAGTGATTGTGTTTCTGGGTTCTTGATGTTATATTACTTTGGTGTCTTACAGTGTTTGATATATCTTTCGCCAGAGAAAAAAGAAAAGAAAATAAAATAAAAGAAAAACAGCTTATGGGTAGTGTACATTCTGTGCTATTGTTCTCTTTATGCCCTTTAATTGACGTTATAGTGATTGTATTTCTGGGTTTTGGGGTTCTTGATGTTATATTACTTCCTTTGGTGTCTTATAGTGTTTGATATTTCTTTCGCCAGAGAAAAAAGTAAAGTAAAGCAAAACAGCTTATGGGTAGTGTACATTCTGTGCTATTGTTCTCTTTATGCCCTTTAACTGATGTTATAGTGATTGTGTTTCTGGGTTTTGATGTTATTGTTGTGTTGTTGGTGATTTGTTATTCTAGTTTCGGGCCTTCTTTGTTATTATCTTGCTAATTGAAGCCTAAGGTTTTGATTATTTGGATGATTGCCTTGGTGCGTATGCATATCTTTTCTTCAATTGTATTGATTTTTACCATGCATATAGTGTATAAATTGTGATGTTGCCTCTTCATGTGGGTTTTTCTTGATTTTGATATCAATTTTATGATTTGAATTTATGACCATTTTTATAACTAATTTTTTTTCCTGGTAAATATTTACCACGCGGACTTTTTTTTTTGCAGTAATTATTTAAGTTGCTGCAATTAGGTGTTTCTTCTTTGCAATAAATTATTTTGAAATTCCATCCTTATTTGGCTGTGATCTATCTGTTAATTGATTGCGTGTTTTGTCATGATATAGTACTTGGAGATTTTTGTGATTCCTTTTTAATTGTTTTCCTCTATTGTCAGATCATTATTGTTTTCTAAAATAAAGATGGAACAAAGCGGAAGGTCGAAAATGATTGAACTAAATTTTAAGTAATGTTGCTTCAGAGAATTTAGTTTGTGAGATGAGTCCTGCTAGAGTCAGTGGTTGATCTTTGAGATGGGCTCAAGTTACAGTTGGAGAGGAAGTCCTTTGTCCGCATTTTTCTTGTTTTAAGCTGCCCGTAGAAGAAGTCATGAGAAGGGGGTCTAATTATTTAATGCAGATTCTATAATTTCTTGCACATCGAGTATCATTGCATGATCCTGAGTTTTGAATCTCTTGATTTTTGTGACAAACCCCATCATAAAAATGAGCCAAGATCAGAAATTTCAGCAGCGCTGGGAGTTCAGGAGAAGGGAGGATGACTTTGATTCTTCAAGCAATGATTCCAAATCAAGTTCCAGTGGCGAGCCGGTTCTCAAGAAGCATAAGCTGGTTTCCAATTTGATTTTACCTGAAAATAATGAAAACATCAATATTCCAAGATCTCGACAGAAAGGTCTACTAGATCCTGGTATGGGTGCTCATTTCGAGTTTGGGAAAGCTAACAAGATGCATATTGGGTCAAGCAATAAAAGTGAGGTTGTAAAGAATAAGACAAAAAGGAATTCTACAAAAGAAGGCAATAAAAAGAAGAGAAAGCAAAGTCATGAGCCTGATTCAATGGATGACTTTAAGACTTTCATGGAGTCCATATTAGAGGAGCTTAAAGTTGCAAGAGAAAGCATGTTTGCACGGATGAGAGAGGAGATGAAAAAATTGATTCCCATTGAGTCAGCCTCTAGGCCAACAATTAAAGAATCTGGTTCTGTGCGGAAGTTGGGGTTGCAGCAACAGAACAGCATCGAATCAGGCATGAAAACCCAGAAATGCAATGGTGGATCCTTAGACAGGTCTGGAAGGAGCAATGTGACTGCTGCTTCAAATAACTGTCCCAACGTCCTTGAAAAGCAAGTTAACCATGACCAAGCCACTGGAACTACTACGCCAAATGAAAAGGACCAAGGGGAAGAGCGGAGGTTATCTGTTAAGAAACCCATATATTCCTTTCATCATCAGTCTGATCAGTTAGTTTCTTCTTCATATTTGACTTTACCCTCTGTCCTATCAGAAGCCCAAGTAGAAAACCAGAGGAATGATTCTTCTTCGAGAAATTATAGTCAGCCTGGAGTGGCTGGGAATGATACAAGCATGAATTCAGAAAGAGAAAATTTAATAACGGATGTGAATACTCATCATGGACACTTCTCGGGCATCCAACAAGATGAACAATTTGGAAGTTTTGCTCAAATTGGATCCAGAAACATGGGTTATTTTGACCATCAGGTCACTGGAACGTCTAGTATCGATACTGGGTTCCCGGTTCCACTTCATCAAGGGAGGGAGAATAGTTTCAACATTCCAAGTCAAGTTGTTCTGGACAATTCATTCCGAGGCAATAACATTTTGGGTTTGAGGATGAATAAAGGATCCATGAGATTCTCCGAAATAAGTCATTCTTTACCAGAGCACTTTGTTGCCAATAATCTACGCGGCCATATGAACTAGAACACTGATGGTGGAATCATGGCATTTGGAGCCCAATATTCCAAAGATGGTCATCCTTTCCCAAACTAGCTGGAGGAATACTGGTAGATAGGAATCCGACTTCTTAACAATTCTCTCCGCGAAAATGGAGCTGGTTATGCCTTTCCTATTCAGTCTTTCCATAAAGGGAATGACTTCCTAAGGCCGAGTCAGATACCTGCTTCCTCGTTTTTCCTTGTTTTGACTGAAACTGAGCTATTTAATTCAAGAATTTGTTGCTGATCCACTACATAATAGAGTGAAAAAAAAAAAACTAAATTTTGGAGTTTCTCGGCTAATTTCGTTTGAAAGGTATACAAAAAAATACATAATTGTCTGTTTTATGTTTTACTGGCTAACTCATATTTTCTTTCAGCAGCTTGTGTCTTGAATTTCCATTTGGAAAGGTTTGCTGAGAAGTAGGCATGTTAAATCACTTAATCTGGCTATAACCTCTTTTCCAATTTGGTTGTATGGAAACAATCTTAGTGGTCTTCTCTTTCTATGATCCGGTACATACCTTCATACCACTCCATCTTGAATATGATTGACAATAATTCACTTGAAATTGCATCATAACCCCCTTACCCATTGAAGAATATCCTTTTTTTCAATTTATTCACAAAAATGGTAATGCTCGTACCAATATTAATATTAGAAACTTTTATATACAAAGATTCTTCCGATTTGTTGCCTTCACAGGAATTGTTGATATGAGATTGATTAGCTACAACAAACTTCCAATTTTTCTTTTTATTGTGCTATTGAGGTGAATGAGATGATTCTGGAGTGTTGTTATCACCAGATATATGTTATCCTACAGTCGAGGAATGACTTGTCAATACAGACTATTTGGCTGGAGGGGGAGACAACTAAAGGAAGGTGGGATGCAGTGGCTTCCCAAGAGAGAGAGAGAGGAGTCTTTCCCACAGTGTTTGGTTGGAAGCAAGTAACTAAATTTCGTTTCGAAACGTCCAAAATATTTCTATTTACATGGAGACGAAAACGAATCATTGATTAAATATCAGAATTTCTATGTTTCGAGGTGGTTTGACATGTTTTGACCAATGTTTATGGTACTTCTTAGAGTTCGAGTTGGATTGATTCATAGAATCGGGAGAACCAACATCAAAGAATCTCACTTTTAGGAAAGGCTCTTCTTCAAGTTCGAGCGTTTATGCTTGGACAGCTTGTCCACCGAATCGAAACTAAAAAAGTGGAAAGAAAAAGGGGAGTGTTCTTTCCCTTCTCCTATCCTTGTCAATTTGAGATAGCCTAAAGGTTGGGTAATGGGAAACGCTCCTCCTCTCCTCTTTCACTTCCTTTCTCTTTTTACTCCATGTAAACGTGCAAGTATATATGCCCAAAAGTAGAAAGGCCATTGAAACAATCTGAAAGGATAGTGTATATCTGGCCAAAAAAAGAAAACAACATAGTCCAATTAGTTTAGTAGTGAAGAAGTCACGCACTCGAAGTTTGACTTATATGAACGATGTCAAAAAGTTTAGCTGATGCATGTCGTTGAAACCCAAATTTTTTTTTTTTGTATCTAGAGAAAGAAAAAAAACAAACTGTGGGTCATTTTACAATAACCTCTAAATTTAATATTAAAGAAAAAAATTTAATATCATATCTCCAAATTTTATTATTTTAATGAGTATGTTTTATAATTTTTGTGAGTCATTTTTCAATCAAAAAAATTATCACTTTTATGAGTGATTTATCATATTCGCCGGTGGATTTTTTCCACTTTTGTTTGGTATAAAAAATTATTATATTTGTGAATATTTTTATCACATTTGTGAGTATTTTTATTGTTATTATAGTAATTATTTTTTTATGAGCAATGCTATATATCCCAAATATGCATCCCAAATTAATAAGGATGGTTGGATCAGTGGGTCCCAATTAAAAAAGTTGGTGAGGCCCAGTCATCCAATAATTCTCATTCATTTGGGATGCACATTTGTGATACAAATTTGGGATATAAAGCATTACTCTTTTTTTATACCACCACATTGATTAGATAATAGTTTCTAATAAATGCTAGCGCCCACAATAAAATTAATAGTTGTGATTATAAAATTTAATTTTTAAATTCATGATTGTTAAAAAACAAAAGAGTACTACTCTCTGTTCTTTTCCCCGGTGCAAACCTACGCAACATTGAAACGACGTCGTACCCCGGAATTTGGTCGGTAAATGTCGCGTCTGCAGGACTGCAAAGATCACCACTCCCCCAGTAGATCCTTCATTTTTTTGTTGTTTATTCATTTTTAGCACAAAAATTAGTCTTTATACAACTGCTTTTGATTACCTTATCAATCTGTCTACCAATCTCTCTCTCTCTCTCTCTCTCTCTTCATAAGCATTTATATATTGTCAGGAGGTTCTGATGCTGTGAAAGGAGAAGCATCGAGCTTCTGAAGAACTCTTATGGCTTTACAGAGTCTTTGCTCTGTTATTCTGTGTATTTACGCAGTCCTTGTACTCGTTTTCAACAATCCGGCTACGGTTACGGCTGGTGACATAGTTCACGACGACGATTCCGCTCCCAAGAAGCCTGGTTGTGAGAACAATTTCGTACTGGTAATGATACCCAATGCTCGTTTTAGCTTCGATCCAGTTTATAGTTCTGTGATTCCTCAACCATGTCTTTTTTTTTTTTTTATAGTTAATTTGTCTTTTATATGCACCTGCAATACAACTGCATGTGTGTTTATGTATCGATAATAAGGTTAATGTAAAAGGGTTCTTGTAGTGAGGCTTACTTTGATTCAACTTGTGTTATTTTTAAGTAAATTTAACTTAATTTTATGTACTCAATTTAATTTTTTTCGATTTCTCGCCAAATATAAGCATAAAAAGGTCCTCCATACCTAATTCAAAATTAAATTTTGGAGATCAAATGGTATCATTTATATTTCTGAAGTATCCTTTTTGAGGAAGGTCAGCGATTATGACATTACTTGACTTTTCCTTTATAATTGAGTTCCTTTTTCCTTTTCTTTCAATTTGTTTCTTGTGCTAGTTTGAAGATAAGTGTGATGTGCACATACTTTTATTATCCTTTTTGGGTTAGGACGTTGTAAGGTTTTTAATTGAAGTGGCCCACATTCAAGCTAGCATTTTTATCTAGACGTTGTAAGGTTTATAGTCGTTTATTGTCAGAGTGTTTTTGGTGATTTCTGTCAGTATCATATATTTATCAGTCTGTTCTTTCTTTCCTTAGGTGAAAGTTCAAACCTGGGTTGATGGCATAGAGGACGCTGAGTTTGTTGGCGTTGGTGCTAGATTTGGCACTACCATTGTGTCAAAAGAGAAAAATGCAAACCAAACTCGCCTTACTCTTTCAGACCCTCGGGATTGCTGTAGTCCACCAAAGAACAAGGTTTTCTGTCCATCATCCATATAAATTTGATCTACATACATTTGGCATTTTGGAGACTTACTAGTTCTTAGTTGATACCAATTGATTTATTGTTTGGATATATTAGCTTGCTGGAGATATCATCATGGTAGACCGAGGTCACTGCAAATTCACGACCAAGGCAAATGTTGCACAAGCTGCAGGTGCTTCGGCGGTCCTCATTGTAAATAACCAGAAAGGTAACTGCAATCTTATTTATAGTGACTGATGCTAGTGTTGATTGATATGCTTATTTTTTTTAAAGACCTCCTTAGCATTGATATGCTGGTGTTCAAACAAATGTTCGATAACAAACTTCTTGTACCCAGAAAAATAGAGCACATTTATTAAACACCTATGGATGGCAGATAGCCAGTGAGTGTTATTTAGAAACAACGTATATTGTGATTAGACAGCAATGGCATCTGAAAGGTTACAGTAGTAAACCACCTTATCAGGTTATTGGATATAGTTAGGTTAATTGTTAGTGTTGATTGACATGCTTATTTTTCTTAAAAACCTCCTTAGCATTTATTTCTTCTAACTGCTGAACTGGGCAATTTATTTGGAGATTTATTATGCAACCATTTTGTAGGTTGAAGAGAAGTAACTCATTCGGGGTTTACTATAAAAACACAAATTCTTTACATTAAAAGGATGATTCATGGAGGTCATAAGATTCCCCTTGCTACTTAAAAAAAAAAATCCCCTTGAATATGAAGATGATTGTTTGTATCCTTGATATTGTTTCCAAATACACATTATGCCGTCCCAATTCCCAACATGTGACCATGGTTGTGCTTATAAATTTTATGTGCTTAGTAAAGTTAGTGGCTACAGATGAAGTTTGTCTTTCAAAATTTATTTGTCTTTAATATTAGAAGTGGTGGAGGTAAACTAGCCGATGGCATCTATGGAGCTATATGGCCATCCATTTCACAACCTATTAAAGAAATTGCAGGGCTAACCCTTCCATGGCATCTATCAAATTCTGGCCTTACATTGTCGACTATTGTAATCATAGTCAGTTAAAATTAAGCTTATAATTGACCTGTCAAAAAAGAAAAGGAAACAAACTCTAGAATTGATTGAGACAAATTCAATGTTTAGGCAGCTCCTCATGAAACAGGCAAAGGATGGGATTACATTGAAGTGTTCAAGAAAGTTATGTTACTGTTTTAAGACAATCTATGGCGTTTTTTTTAAGGTAAAGTAGATGATCTAATAGGTTAATTGCATCTACTCATAAGGATGAGTCATATAAGGTAAGGAATTGTTTAACATGTGGAAATGTGAGGTAAACATTGAGTATCTTGGTTTTGTCGGGTAAGAGATTGTTTTGCTTGTTATGTGAATGCCACTATGATTTCTCATCCATTTTTGGCCTTTCATGTGTTGAAACCTAGGAGCCAAGGTATGAAAATGAAGAGAAGAGAAGACAAATTAGTTTAGTTTTATGGGTGTGAAAAGAGCTACGCCACATCAAAAAATTAAGTATACCAAACGTTGGTTTATATACTGGAGGGGTCACTCCATAATTGGTTTTGGATTAGATGTTCTAACATGGTATCAGAGCTTAGCCTTGGGTAGTTGGTAGGCTAAATCTCTGACCGAGTTAAATTTCATGTCAGTTTTGATTAAGCTCCAGTTTGTTGGTTTGTCTATTTCAGTTCGATTTCTTAGCCACGTGTGAGCCCACATCGCATGTGAGGGGTGTGTGGAGAGCTATCTCACATTGAAAAATTGAGTAAACCCAACGATTGGTTTATATTTGTGAGGGGCCACTCCACCTAATGCTAATTAGTTTTGGATTGGATGCTCTAACAAAAGTAATCATAAGAATTGGCGATACCCATTCTATATTTTTCTTCTCTTCTATTCTTATGCTATAATTTGGAGGTCATTACTCCAAACAATTAGTATGTTGTCGTTTCCATTGTTATCAGTTATCCTTTTGTACATCATTTTCACTGCAGAACTCTACAAGATGGTTTGTGATCCAGATGAGACTAATCTAGACATACATATACCTGCTATCATGCTCCCACAAGATGCTGGCACAAGTTTGGAAAAAATGTTACTGAACAGTTCGTCAGGTAAGCTTTTCTATAGCATTCATGGTGGCAAATCAAAAGTCATAGTTTGTTCGCCAGAGGAATCCCATGTTCAGCTGAACATTTTACTGCTTGTAGCAAACATAATCGTCTAGTTATTTTTCACTGGAACAATTTCTTTTTTCCTCTTGCAAATAGTTCTTTCTGTTTTGGGCCTACTCCATGGACTGCTGCTCTTTGTGGTCACGGCCAGAAAGACCTAACTTACTTGTTATGTTCAAATTTTGTCTGAAAACCAAACAGCTGCATCATAGATCTAGAAGCATATTTGTTTTTAAAAGAGGACAGAACAAAATGACCTGGGTTATACGGATCATGAGGATATGAATGCACTTTGGTTGCCAAATCAAGATCCGTGAATAGATGTTATTAAAAGTTTTAGTGCTACTGGAGTACTGGTGCATCGGAACAACGTCATTGGTGTGACCTTAGGAACTCTCCTTTGAAGGTAGAGACGTCTTAATGCAAGTAGGTTTCCTGAAAGGATGCATGGAATGAAGAATCCAATATGAAAGGATCTAGAGACGTCATTTGATCATTCTGGAAAAACGTAAAAAGCGAGTCGCTTCCTTTTGAAGGTAGAAATGTGTCAATGCTACTAGGTGTCTTGGAAGTGCACCGATAATGCAAAATCTCATATGAATGGATTTAGAAAAGTCATTTGATCATGCAGGTATAAGAGAAGTTTTAATGACACACTCATAAACGTACTCAAGCAGGGAGGGAGGGAGAAAGAGATTGTTTTTTATTCCTGTTCACATTGTCATTAATAGTGAATGAAAGTTATCACATTTTTTGAATAACCCTCTAGAGAATTCAGTTGATTAGGTTGAAAACTGTCATTGACCTTTTTTAAATAACCCTCTAGAAAATTCAGTTGATTAGGTTGAAAACTTTTAAGAGTCTTTGTGTTGGAGAATTGATAAAAATGAGGCCATGGATGTTTTTCTCCACTCTTTCAAGATTGTTTTCTGAAGAAGGCTGACTTTATCTACAAAACTTTTTCTAATGGTTTTAGACTTTTTCTCCAGTGTCTGTGCAGTTGTACTCTCCACGACGACCAGTAGTTGACATAGCAGAAGTATTTCTGTGGCTGATGGCAGTTGGTACTATCGTATGTGCCTCTTATTGGTCGGCATGGAGTGCTAGAGAAGCAGCTATAGAACAGGACAAACTATTAAAGGTTGTCCATTCCCAGTCCTTAATTACTAAATATTTCTCTTTTCTAAAGTAGGGCCTTTCTTCTTGGCAGCCTATGCTGGTGTATGAAGTTATTTTGTTCTTGTAGGATGCTTGTGAAGAAGTTTCAGCCACCAAAGCTACTGGTGGGAGCAGTGTGGTGGACATCAACACAATATCAGCAGTCTTATTTGTTGTCATCGCATCATGCTTCTTGATTCTAATTTACAAACTAATGTCATTGTGGTTCGTTAAGCTTTTGGTGGTTCTTTTCTGCATGGGTGGTGTAGAGGTGTGAGTCTTCTTTTTGACATGTTATTTATTGTTTATGTCCACATATACTCACGGGTCCACTTGTAGATAATATTATGCATGTAGCTTTTGGAGTCTGACTGCTATAGGTGTTGGTTAGTTTGTCTTTACTGTTTGCCTGAGCTGTTGAATTTAATCCTAAATGGTTAGTTTCTTGTATTTGCAGGGTCTGCAAACTTGCATTGTTGCCTTGCTATCGAGGTACAATCTTTCTTTCTTTTCTGTTCTTTTCTTTTCCTTTTTTAACTTGTCTTTCATTATGCTGCAAAGCACCTGCATGTATACACCACATATTAAGCTAGGGTGGGTTGAGTGGGTTAGAAGATCAACCCAAGCCCAACCTGAGTTATGAAACCTTCAACTCTAACCCAATCCGAGTCCAACTTTAAACCCGAAGTACTCTACCCAAGTTAACTTAATTTGTTAAATTTCGGGTTAGTCAATTCGGGCTGAACCTGTGAACCTTTCATAGAATAAACAGGTATAAACCAAAACCCAACATCTCCACCAAACCACACAGAATATTGACCTTCATAAAAATAGCAGGGTCATCATGTCTTCCACTTCCAAATTCACAGTGCATTCCTACGACAATAATTTCCTCCACCAACTGTATATCCCATCATTTTCTTTGTCCTTTTGTTTTCCCTCCAACTTTATCATCCCATGCTTAATTTTTCTCAAAGGATCCCATGCTTTCTCGCAAAATAAAATAATGCTCCAAAATGTTCAAAACCCTAACATTTAAGGAATGGGTTTGTAATTATGTCATCGATAATCCAAACCCTAATCTTAGACATTAGACAATTTGTCTAGTGCCCTTACCGGACAACAGGGATGAAGGAATAAGGATCAAGGATGTGGAGTCTTCCGGTTATTATTCACAACGGCACTAATTTGGAGAGATGAGAGAATAAAGTATTACCTAATTTTGATGGAGAAACACGATCGAAGGTCGAACACAATGAGAGATGAGAGAGAGATGGGGGAGAGATGAGAGGCGACTGAGAGATGAGAAAGATAGAGAAGAGAGCAGCGGTGCAAATGGAAAAAGCGAACAACCCAACCCTAGTTGGCTAACTTTTTCTCTTTATATAAAACTATATATATTTCAGGTTGAATCCAAGTTCTATTTTTGGGTTGGGTTTTTTTGGCCCTAACTCAACCCAAATTTTAAAATCTCAACCCAAGCCTTGATTTTTTCGGGTTGGACTCGAGTTAACCCGCCCAAGTTGCGCCCCAAGTACAAGTCCAAGTCCACTTCCTTCTCACTTGGGGTTTGATGCAGGCTATAATTTGTTAACAAAGTATATGTACCTTTTGTTCTAAATTTCCAATTCAATTTCAAATAATGTGATTATTTACCAAACTTCAAGACGTTTGCCAAAGCATGAACAAACTTAATAGATGTCATCACTAAGCTGTAGTAAGAATTTATGAAGCTTAAACATGTACAAGTTTTTTTCTTTGAAAGTTTTGATGGTGGTGGCTACAATGTTAGTAGTTTAGATAAGGATGACATGTGCGGACGATGATTAAAATAACATGTGAGGAATGTTAGTGAAAGGGAATATTCTGAAAAATTGATAGAGAAGACTTATATGTGAAAACTAAAGAGTCATCAATAGAATATCCTTCTACATCGAATGATTAGGATCATTCGATTTTAGTTTATATAAATAATGGGTTCTTTACCTGTTGACAATTGGTTTCAGGATGGATGCCCTAACATGATATTAGAGTTTAACCTCGGGTTGTTAGTGAGCCAAGCATCTTATCCGTTTGAATTTTCCATTATGCATTTCTGCCTTTTTGTCTGTTAGTCTCACACCTGGCCCAAGGTTGCGGTATTAGTCATCGACTCGAAGAGCTTTGAGACACATTGATCACGGCGTCTCAGGACGATATCAAACAGTACGACCTAAAAGAAGACATTGAACATGGTGAGAGATTTTCGGCCATATTGTGGTGTCGTAGAACTATATCGACCGATTCGATGACGATAAATCAACATCTTGAGATTGACTTAGAGACGATTCGGTCGAGATATGCAAGATTCGGGGTTTATATGTAACATGTAATGGTATCGACTTGGAAGGTGCCTAGTCGGATACGATTCTGCCCACTCTTATCGGTATGGACCGATATTTTGAACCTTGACCTCACATGTCAACCCAGATCCCTCGTGCGGAAAATTACAACAAGAACTTATATCCCACCTCGAATGATTATGACCTAGGAAGTATGAATACTTGCTAAAAGAGTGTTGTGACACTGTCGGACAAGTGTCCGACATGACTAGAAGTATCTTGAATAATAAATTTATTTTTTTTCTAGTTGTACACCGCCAATGATACAATCAAGATTATGATTTTTTATCTCACAATTGTTAACTGTTAAGAGCGGTGTAGGATTTCTTTATTTTACTTTTGTGTTTTTTATTATGTAATTTATAGACTATGAATGTTAATGAAAATGATATTTGATAAATATGGATGTTTATTTTGATCTATTTCAATTTTAATAAAAAATTTAATATTTTCTAAGTCTTATGATTAATATTGTTATAAAATATGCTTTTTTTTTTATATATTATAATTCTATTATTATCTATAAAATATACAATATTATTTTAACTAGTTGTATCCTTACCATATTGGGTACTTTATTTTCGAACTTTGCCTTATTCCTGTATTTGTATCCGTGCTTCATAGATTAAGACTATCCAATGTTGGCTTATATACTTAGGAGATCTCTCCATTTATTACTACTTAGTTTTGGATTGGATACTCTACCAATAGAAAACCTAACAGTGCAAAACGATGCAATTACATTTATGACAGAAGTATGTGTGAACTGGAAGATATTATACATTGGACGGACACTAAACTTCATTGCGTACCATATCTTGAGCCTCTAAAATATATTTTTTATGAATAGAGTTTGATAACAGTGTTGGAAACTGTATCAAAAATATTGCAGCATGAGATTGGGATGAATTACCAACATTTAAAATTGATGGTTCATTGCATCTATAGATGTCTCTCTGAGTTTTTCCTAGTCAAATTAGTTAACGAAGGTATGTTCTGGTGGATAGGAGCATTTACTGCTATTAATTGATCTCACTTCTTGCCTTTAAAGCTCTGGAACTAAGTAGATATATAATTTTTCCAGGTGGTTCAAACCTGCTGCAGGAGCATTCATTAAAGTACCTTTCTTTGGAGCGGTCTCATATCTTACTTTGGCCGTTTCTCCATTCTGCATGGCTTTCGCCATTGTTTGGGCAGTGTATCGAGACCGGTCCCTTGCTTGGATAGGTCAAGATGTACTTGTAAGGATAAACTTTTCTATTATGCTTCCTGTAATTCTCAAAAATTTCAGTGGAAACCTTGTTGGCATACACCATGAAATAGATTATCTTCATGAGAACTTGTGTCGGACCACATTTGCTATGAGTAAAATAACTAACTCTTCCACTTTGTGAGATTGCCCCTCTTTGTGTGTGTGCATGCACGTGTGACTAAGATTTCTCTTGACAAACTATCCATAGTTATATAAACAAACATGACTGTCCTAGAAGTCTGGGCAAATGTATTATATTGAGTCCAAGAACTGTGCTCTTGCCCAAACAATCTGCATATCTCTGTAAGTTTTAAGCTTTGTGACGTGATTGCCCAATCCTTGTGCTCCCCTGATACAGTTCAAAAAAAAAAAAACCTCCTCTGGTAAGATATGAGGTGAAGATGGTTCCATTATTAGCCATTGCCTAATAGCTTCTCTGTGTGTGTGTTTTATATGGTAAGTTCACATTAAGTTTATGGTGGATCACATGTCATCCTCCTTTGGATTGATGATCATCACTGTTGATTTTTTTCCTAACTAAGCTTCTCTAAATTGGACAAATTAAACTAACATATCAGAAAGCAGCAATTATGTATCTAGTCTGATAACTCCTGTCTTTGTTTGCTGATGCTAAACGGACTTTTTTTTATTCCTAGCATGCACCGAGTGTTGGAGAAATTAAATTGTCATAGTGTGCACGTCTGCTTAAGCTCTCTTTTACATATTCTCTGTTGGTCTACCAGCCTCATATATTGATAACACCACAATAATATCTCTCAGATTAAACATGAATGGGTACAAAACCAACTAATTATGTTTCCTTCTGCTGTTATCCAATCAGGGAATTGCGCTCATTATTACAGTTTTACAGATTGTACATGTACCAAACCTTAAGGTAAGTTTTCAAACTTGTTTTGAACTAGAATGCAATGTTTCTGACTATATGTTAAGCTTGCATGGACCGTTTCGTGGATTCTTTTATATTTTCCACAATGCCTTGTCTGCAAAATTCTTTGATATAATTCTGGTGGTTTTGCACACCAGGTGGGTACTGTACTCCTAAGTTGTGCCTTCTTGTACGACATATTTTGGGTATTTGTGTCTAAGAAGTTGTTCGAAGAAAGTGTGATGATTGTGGTAAGTAATCCTCTAAACTTTATCGCTATGCTAGGTCATGGGTAATTAGGACAAAGTAATTGTGCTTGTAAGTGACGTAGTGATTTGGAAAATTTACCTCCTTATAGGTAGCCCAAGGTGACAGAAGTGGAGAGGATGGTATTCCAATGCTACTAAAAATCCCGCGCATGTTTGATCCATGGGGTGGTTACAGCATAATAGGCTTTGGTGACATCCTTTTACCAGGACTGCTAATAGCGTTTTCGCTTAGGTATGAGCTCTGCATTTTTATTTGCTAGGGTTTTGTTATTGATCATGCATTTAAGCATGTGATGCTTAAGCATTGTTCGTGCCAGTTATACAATTATGATTTTTCCAAGTTAAGGGGAGTGTTGAATTGTTCAGAATTCATGGTGGATGTTACTCATAGGAATGTTGGAAGAATTAAGATTTCAAGATTTGGAGCCACCCCAACCCTAAATTGCTCTTCCTGAAGTTATACCGCTAGAATATGAGTCTGTAGCAAACTTGGATTGTAAAACATGTCAAATCCAAAATCGCCAGACTAGAAACTATGTTATCTCTCTCTGTGACTGTTGTGTGTGTATGGTCCGATTTTCATATCTATAGTGCTTCACTTGGTTGCCAAGATATTGGAGGACAGGAGAGGAAGTTTTGACTTCTGCTACTACTACTTAGGTGGGTCAAGTGAGCATTGGAAAATTTATGCAAGCCATAATATTTGGGTCTTCCTTCACTGGCAATCAAACAGCTAAGAGTAAATTAGGCAAATTTTAAGAAGTGTACTTACAGTAGCAATTTTTGCTGATCATGAGTTTTTAATTCGATCTCTAAAAGGATTTTCCTTGCAGGTATGATTGGTTGGCAAAGAAGAATCTTCGAACTGGATACTTCATGTGGGCTATGTTTGCTTATGGTTTAGGTGAGAAATGATATTAAAATCACTCTTTTTATGGCTACCAGGAAAAAAAAAAAGATGACGAGGGAGAAACAACATTATAATATCTGCTTTGTTTATGCCATGAACTTTAATTTTGGAACTATGGAATGCCACAATTATGGGATATTAAGTCTATGAAATATAATGCAGGTCTTCTCATCACTTACGTGGCACTAAATTTGATGGATGGTCATGGCCAACCGGCACTGCTTTATATCGTTCCATTCACACTTGGTAACATTGTCATTCAAAGAAAAGAGGGTCCTTAGTGGGTTGCAGAATGAAGTTCAATCTGACAATTACATGGTCACTAACTTGTTTCATATGATGCAGGGACCTTTTTGACATTGGGGATGAAGAGAGGTGACCTAACAATTCTTTGGACAAGAGGAGAACCAGAAAGGGACTGCCCACATATCAAACTCGAAAGCCCTCGAGAATCAAACCCAGATAAGTAAGTCGTTCCTCGTGTAAATCAATCGAAGCAGAAACGTTATACATCATGGATCATCACTCTTCTGGTAAAAAGTCCAGCTTATCAAACCTTGGCTAAACTAGCAATTGCCAGAAAGTTTAATGTGCTCTCTAATTAACCCAGGATTACACTGGCAGTGTGCATGACAGTGTATGATTGATTCAAGATTTGGCTCCATGATAAAATGCATTCTGTTTTATGTTCTCTGTTGCTTCACTTTTGGTTATCATCATCAAACTCTTTCTATTTTTGGCAGTTTTGTTTCTCCCTGGACCGATAGGCTCGGGGGCTCATAAGTCCCACCCTGGCAAGTAATACCACCCACTAGAGTTTTCTAATTTCGATCAACCTTTTGGGAAAATTCACTGTTATTAATCAGCAAAACCCCATCCCCATCCCCATCCCCTCTACAGTTTTGCTGACCTAATATTTTCAATGACAGTAATGATGCATTGCTATCTTGGACATAATTTCCGTATCTTTGTTATTGATTCGGATATACTTTTGAGACCAAGTAGCATATGCTTCAGCATTCAATATTTCAAGAGGAAATTTGTGTAGATAATCTCAACAAGGAGACTCGAAATGACCTTGTGAAAATGAAGGATTAAAATTGTGTCGGTCTATTGTTTCGGTCACCTAAGAAATGAAAATGTTTCGATGTGTTTTGGAAAAATTGACCTATTTTGGAAATAGAATGAAAAAAATAATAATAATTTAATAATTTATTTTTTTAAAAATATTAGTTTAAATATATTAAAATATTACAAAATAATCCGCTAGGTGTTCCGTAATGATTCTTGATGAAAATGTACTAGATTAGTAGAGTTTACTTTGAGGTGCATTGCACTCTTAGACGTTTTGAATTTAACTCTCACTTGTGTTACTTGGATTTGATTGATATTTGTGATTAGCGGTTGATAGCAAATAGTTAAAGATTATTCTTGAAGGACGAATTCAAATTGTTATGTCTTTAATGGAGTACTTGTCATCAAAACAAAAATAAAAAATAAAAAATCGTATTGTTGTATTGAATTTGTACGAGTTATTTCAAAAAACCGACTAGAATTGAGAATTTAAAATTTATTTTCTACCTTGTTAATAAAACCCTAATAGTATGTTTGGTACGAGAGATATAAAATAAAAGGGATGAAAAAATAAGAAGAATATATTTTTCATCCTTTGGGAAAGAAAAATGTTTTTTTTTTCCTGTTGTTTGATAGAAAGGATGAAAAAGTAAGAGAAATAAATTTTTTATTATATTTATTTGGGATGAATAAATTTTTAAAAAAATATAATTTATTAAACGTCATGAATTTCCTTGTGTGATATAAAACATAAACCTCAAAAAAGTTTTCATAAGCCCACCATTTTATGATTTTGATTGTATTTGACAAATTAAATACTGTGGGCCCACATATACCCCTTTAAAAAGATGGAGGCTGCATCATTTTGTAGAGAAGATAAAAATAAATTCATCCTTTACAATCATGAGTCTTCAGTTTTTCAAACCACTTTCCACCCGAATTCGGGTGGATAAGAATTGGTTCACTTTCCATCTATTTTCGTTTCTCTCCCTTTTTTTCTTCCATACCAATCAGAGAAAAACACCACTTTCTTTCTCATTTTCCATCCATTAATTTTCTTTCGCATCAAACACACTATAAAATTGGCGTGTGAGTTGTGGCGGTGACTTAAATTGAAATCAAATCAATTTTTGTATAATAAAAACATGATAATTATTTTTTATTTCAGAAAATATTATAAACATTCAATCATTTGATGTAAGCGGGGCCCACTCGATCCCTTTCAGCATGTGTCATGATAGAGCCATCAATTGTATCATTCTTACTATTAATAAGGAGCAGGATAATAATATTCCCCTGCAAAATGCTCCTAATACCTTATCTTTAGTCCAAAAAATATTAATAGGCGAATTACACTTTGTATTTTAAATTTTTTTTATTTTATATTTTTAAAGATTAAATTTTTTATATTACATTATTAAAAGTGTTACAATGTAATATTTCTATTAGTTTTTTCGTCAATGTCAATAAATTGATTTTTGATGAAAAAAATAATAAAAGTTAACATAAGGGTCACATTACAATATTTTTGATAAATTGAAGGTACAAATAAAAATTTTAAAATTTTTCAGAGTACAAAGTACAAAAAAGTCCAAAATATTATAATATTAAGTATTGCAATGTAACATTTTTGTTAATTTTTTATTAATTTTTCTCTCAATGTCAATGAGTTGACATTTGATAGAAAAATAACGGAAGATAATAGAAGGACTACATTACAATACTTTTGATAAATTTAGGGTATAATATAAAAAATTTAATCTTTGAATGTAAAAATGAGAATCTTACAATCTTTCAAAGTACAAAATATAAAAAGCCCAAAATATTATAATAGTCTCCCACTTAATTAAACTTGGGTTTACATTTCCCAATCACCCCTCTAATAGTCAAAGCATGCCATGCCACGTGGCTTCATGACATATAATCTAGAAAAATTATGTGGTGCATATTAATCTTGTTCATTTTTCTTTTGTCTATTCCATGATGTTGAAATTGGTCGGTTTGTTCCATGGTTTGTGACGTTTGTTTATGCCACGTGGACAAATGATTGAGGTTTGGGCGGTTTGATGACACATGATGTGAGGTGTATAAGCATAGATTAGGGGTCTCAACACAAGACAAAATAGCTTTGATAAACATTTTGAAAATGATATAAAATGTTCAACATGCATAATAAATTAATCCAATTAATATGTTAAATGTGAATTACTTAATTTTTATATGCAAAATCATTTAAAGAAAATATTTTATTTTTTAATTCTTTTTCTTGGTGAAGTATTATGTTATTTGTTTGAAAAATAAATAAAATTTTATCATTTGTTAGCTGTCAAGACTCAAGAGTGTTCGAATCAGCTTACACACACCACAACTAATTCATTTTCCGATCCGATCAAAGGCACCTTTCACGCCGGGACTAGAGTATTCACGAGGGATAAATCCCTCGTAACCTGATCCCTAGAAATTGTTAAGATTTAAACTTAGCACGTCTAACCCTTAAGGTTACAATTTGATTCAATTGTCCTATAAAATAATAGGAAAAATCTCATTTTATCATTTGAAAGATACAAAAATTCTCAATTTATCTCCTAAATAATTAATTTTTTCACATTATCTCCTCAAATAAATAAAAACGTTGTAATGCAGTCTAAAAATGTTGCAATAAAAATATTTTTGAATCACATTACAACGTTTTTATTTCTTTGAGGGGCAATATAAAAAAAATTAATCATTCAGAGAAAAAATTGAAAATTTTTGTAATTCTTTCGGAGATTTTCTCAAAAAAATACGATTCAATTGATCCTACCTAATCTTAGGAGTTTTGGTTGTATATGTAGTTAGGTTGGCTCGAGGCATAAAGCTAGCAAGTGGGTGTAGAGGCTGCATGTGACACCAAATGGTTTATCCCATGGGTGTTACTTGTCTAGCATGATTGGGATACTATTTTATTTTCAGACAATAAGATAGACAAGAAGATTACAATAAGGAGAGAGATAGGCCCACATGATTGGAACTTATGAAGAATTTGAATTATAGAAGGGGGCATATTTATAAAGCTCCCCCACCTCTGTCCTACTATTGATCATTCTATGGTTCATGGAAGTGATTTTGAAGGGCAAGTTATAACCAAATTCACCAAAATAATTCAGGTGTCTTAGTTATATTACTTGGACCATTATCTAAGAATGATAGTAGATCGAGAAAAAATAAAAATTCATTAAAACCCGACTCATTTGAACCAAAATGTATCATACGTGGTGATCGAATCCCTTACGGTTCAAGTTTAGCAAGAGCATGGTCCCATGGGACCACTGTTTGAAGTCAGTACGATGTGATAAGGATTATATTGTAATTTCAACTTTATTATTTAGCCGTTTGGCCATGTGCATATCCTCTCATTCAAGGCTGTAACTTTCCACAACGGTCACATAAACGGCTATACTTTTTTTTTTGTCATTGAATGTTTGGATTCGCATATTTTATTTTGTGGATGTCATCTTCCCACCAAATCTATGACCTTCACCGTTGATCTCTTGATGTTGATCACCTGCTACCTTTGGCTTTAAGCATATAGGAATGTGTAGATGAAATTAATGTGAATCATTCTCTTGCAAGTTAGATTTAAGTATGGGTTTTAATGTAGTAGGGTACAGTGACTTGGAGGGAAGTGATTACACAAACACATCCACATATTATTAATATTCTGTGTCTCAATAGCTTAGCTGCCCATAATGCTTTTGATGATTAGGTGAATCAAACGGCCCAGAACAGCTAATCAAATGCTTGAGAAAAGAAAAGTGGGCAATGTTGACAATCTGTAGAAGATAAGAACAACTAATACTCCATTCAGATACCTGTCAACATCCTTCTGCTCTTTCCAGAACCCTCCCTCTCTCTCTCTCTCTCTCTCCACTCAAAAGAAAAAGAAAACAGCTTTGTTGAGTACAGTGCTTAGATTAATGTTGCCAAATTAATTTAAATTATCAAAGCAGGCCAATAATTAATAAAAAGGCTAAAGATAAAGCAGACCCATTTATTTTCTTCCAACCAAAATAATGACTTCTCACCTATAAAATACTCCAAACCCTGTCCTTTCTCACATCACAAGCTTTCTTCTGGAGAGTTCAAAGTAAGAGAGAGAAGGAATAGAGAGAGTTTGAGGAGAGAGAGAGAGAGCCTAGTGAGTAAGAATGGAGGGTAAGGAAGAGGATGTTAAGCTTGGAGCCAACAAGTTCCCAGAGAGACAACCCATAGGCACATCTGCTCAGACAGACAAAGACTACAAGGAGCCACCACCAGCACCCTTGTTTGAGCCCGGAGAGTTGACATCATGGTCCTTTTACAGGGCTGGTATTGCAGAGTTCATGGCTACCTTCTTGTTCTTGTACATCACAATCTTGACTGTGATGGGTGTGGGTAGAGAACCTAATAAGTGTAAATCTGTTGGTATCCAAGGAATTGCTTGGGCCTTTGGTGGTATGATCTTTGCTCTTGTCTATTGCACTGCTGGTATCTCAGGTTAGCAAGCTATTCCTCTCCTTTCCTGGGCTTTTGTTAGCTTTCTTCTGCACTATTTCCACTAAAAACTCCCTTGGCAACCCCCCCTTTTTTGAGTGTTTTCTTTCTTTACTCCAACTTGGGCCACTACTTTCTTTTTCCTTCTCCTTTTATTTGAGCAAATTTTTTGTGGGTTTTCATCAGTTGGCTTCTCTCTCTGTGTGTGTGTGTGTTTACTACAGTTTATGGGTTATCATTCTGATTTTTTTTTCTCTAGATCTCTGTGTTTATTGGTTGAGCTATATGCTAGACTTTAAGAGATGTGATATGGGGCACAAACCCTAACTGGGGGTGCTCTTTCCTGATATCTTGATCTGAATTTGGAGGTCTATGGTTTTCAGAGTTTTGATTTGTTTCTCTATCTCGAAATAATTACTGGTTTTGGCTCTAATTTGTAAATTTATTGTTAGTTCTGTGTTGTTTTTTGTTGTTATTTTGATCTTCT
This sequence comes from Ilex aquifolium, assembly GCA_951799425.1. Lineage (NCBI taxonomy): Eukaryota > Viridiplantae > Streptophyta > Magnoliopsida > Aquifoliales > Aquifoliaceae > Ilex > Ilex aquifolium. The sequence goes on from OX637392.1 coordinate 5,014,594, forward strand.
TCTGTTCAAGTCTATTTTTTTCTAGGAACTTGTGTTGAATTAAGTGTGTTGGTTATTGAAACAGGAGGACACATTAACCCAGCTGTAACCTTCGGCTTGTTTCTGGCAAGGAAGCTCTCTCTAACCAGGGCTGTGTTCTACATGGTGATGCAATGCCTTGGTGCCATCTGTGGTGCTGGTGTTGTTAAGGGTTTCCAGAAAACAGAATATGAGACATTGAAAGGTGGGGCTAATTTTGTGAACCATGGCTACACCAAGGGTGATGGTCTTGGTGCTGAGATTGTTGGCACCTTTGTTCTTGTCTACACTGTCTTCTCTGCCACTGATGCCAAGAGAAGCGCCAGAGACTCCCATGTTCCTGTATGTATACTTACCATTACTTAGATCTTTGTCTTTGATAAACTAACCAGGGTGTTCAAGATGTTTTAACTTCTTTTGTCTTAGATGGATTCTACTTCATTAGATCTTTATCTTTGATAAATTTAACTAATCAGGATTGTAAGATGTTTTGACTTCTTGTGTCTTAGAATCAATGATCAAAAGACTTTAAAAAAAAAAAATTCTTAATTTTTTTTTCCATAATACCGTCTTTCTCAACTTATTTTCCAAGCTATGGTTGTTTGCAAAACAGTTTTTTTTTTTTATTCGAAGCGATTTCACCAAAACAACTATCATAGTTTAGGAAATAAGATAAAAATCACGATGCTTGGGATTAAAGTTGCAGAAACTCTATGGTGTTGTGTTTTGGTCAGATGAGTTTTCTTTTCCATGTTATTACTTGTAAGTTCTTGATAATGTTACTACAGCAACTGTTACTCCCATGAAGAGTTTATTCTTTGATCAGTTAGAAAGTCCTAGTGCCATGAGAATTTGTTTTTCATGGAATGTTTATTGTCTGAAGTAGGTTATGCTTTGAATTGCTGCACAAATTTATAATACAGTTCACTTTCATTACTTCCACTCTAATCAAGTTGTTGCACTTATTTTCTCTCACCAAATGATGTGGCACATTTACCATCATTAGATAGTCGTGAGATTCATTTATCGGATGATGATGATTGTGTCACATCATTTGGTGAGAAAAATTTAGCGTAAAAATTTGGTTAGGAGCAATACAAGTTATCCTTTTCTTTTATTCAAATAGTTTCTGAAATGATGTGTCATTTTCACCACTATTAAATATCCGTGAGTTTATTTATTAGATGATGATGATTGTGTCGCGTCATTTGACAAAAAATTGAAATAGAAACTTGGTGAGAGTAGCATTGCATGTTATTTTTGTTTTAGGTCGGTTGTGGAATACGCTTATCGAAGGTCAATAGAGGGTAGGTTCCAGTTTACAAGATAACTGCACCACTCTAGAGCTGCAAACTTGTAAAGTTTGATGTGGAGGGTAAGTGATCTGATGTGGAATACGATTATCGAAGGTCAATAGAGGGTATGTTCCAGTTTACAAGATAACTGCACCACTCTAGAGCTGCAAACTTGTAAAGTTTGATGTGGAGGGTAAGTGATCTGATGGTGTGTCCTTATGGATAAGACTTTGGTACTTTGAAAACTTTTTGGTGCCATACTGAAAAATAATTTGAAGTTGTAGATATTAGTTTGATTCATTTGTAGTCATTTATTGTGGAAATGTAATAATAAAATAGGAAAACTTGACACGTGTCTTGTTCTTATTGAATGGAAAAAAGAGGTATGGTACCGAAAAGTAATTTTTTGGTAACATCATTGCACCCTAATTTAGAGTCCAATTATTATATGGTACCAAAAAGTTGCTTTTCGGTCCCATATCTCCTTTTTTCATTCAATAAAATATGATGCATGTGTAAATGCGACAAATGAGCCAACCGAAGATCTATAATAATAAATTATTTTTTGGTATGGTACCGAAAAGTTTTTCTGGGTATTATAGTCTTATCCATGTCTTGATTATTAGTTGCTGGTGGGACTAGGATTGAGTGGGTTTTTCTTGTTGGTCCAGCATTGGATCATATGTGACTATGGTGGGCAATGTGTTCAAGTTCATGGAAGTTTATAGTGACAAATGCACAAATACCAGAATGATATAGCCTGACATAGTTTCTGATTGGGGTAATGTTATTGTTAAAGTTTTTCTTATTGGAGGAATCTGGAAAAGATTTTGCGGCTTGAAATTTGCCCCCTGCACATTGAAAGATGCTTTGGCAATAACATTTCCCATTTTAACACCTTTCTTTTTCAATTGGTATACATGTAGGATGATTGTAGGTCCTTTGTATTGAAGGAATTGCAAGTCATTGCTATCCCCTTCACTGGGAGGACATACATATCGTTACTATTAAAATATTTTACTCTCCCAAAACTAAACACCATTAATACTATTGTGTGGTTCGAAAAATGGGTCATACTGATTCATCGTTAGGACTTAGGATCAGGATATGTGTTTCAAAGATATGCTCTTATATTTGAGATGCATTCACTGACCTATGGACTATGATGATTCATACATTACCTTTTTTTCTTCTTCTACTATCTTCAATCACTACCGGCCAATAGTTCCTAAACAGCCTCTTTTTTTTTTTTTTTATTGTTATATATAATTAGTAGGTTAAGAATCTAAAATTGTTGTTTCTCTGATTGATATTGTATGGAAATCCATTCCAACAGATGTGGCAGTGACATTTTTAAAATTAAAGAGCAAATGATGGTTATTTAGATGTAAAAACAAATGATTATCATTGTTCTTGTTAATATCAAAAATGTTCTTACCACATCTGTTTGTTTAATTTTTCTTACAGAGGCAATTTGGTTACACAAAAATTTTCTGATAATCTTATTAGACGAATGCAATCATGAAAAAGTCAGAAGGTTGTATTAAACATTGGAAACTAATGGAAAACTTGTAGTGTGTGCTTTTAGCATGAAATCTTAAAACTAATTTGCTTTTGTGTCTTTTGATAGTATTCTAATATTTCTCTCTGAATTATGTTTCAGATTTTGGCTCCTCTTCCCATTGGGTTTGCAGTGTTCTTGGTTCATTTGGCCACCATCCCCATTACAGGAACTGGCATCAACCCGGCTAGGAGTCTTGGCGCTGCCATCATTTACAACAGAGACCACGCATGGGATGACCATGTAAGTATTACTTGCATCTTTTTGTATCCCTAAAAAAGGAGAAATAAGCCAGTTATAACAGAACATTATGTATTCGGGTGGATGGTAACAATTCCTTTGCCTTGCAGTGGATTTTCTGGGTTGGACCCTTCATTGGAGCTGCTCTAGCTGCTTTGTACCACCAGATTGTCATCAGAGCCATTCCTTTCAAGAGCAGGGCTTAAGATCCTTCCTTTTTGAGTCTCACCATCATGTTTCATCCCAATGGATTTTCCATTCTCTGCACATTTGTATTAGCCTCTGTGTGTTTTCCTTCTCTTTTCGTGGGGATTTGGTGGTTTTACAGCTGTTAAACTGTGTGTGTAAATTATGAAGTATGCTGGTTGCATCCTATTAATGAATGCCTGGAAATCTGCCATGTTTGGTTTAGAGATGTTGTAACTTTTAAATTGGTATACATGGTTCCTGGGTCTTTTAGTAGAAGCTGTTGCTGTGACCCAACTGAATTCGTTTGGTGTTTGAAGTTCCCAAACTACTACTCGGGTTTTTTTGTGAGTTGTCAGCATTAACCAATCTCATCCACCATGGCCTCCGGCACAGCGGAATATACGTCTCCGGCGCACTGACTGAGGTTGCAGATGGGCTGAGAGAGGAGGTCATAGGTTGGTCAAGAGGTAAAGAATACTTTAGTTCATATTACACGAGAGTAGAGAGAGATTATTTCCTACAGTACACGTTCCTACAGTCATACAAGGTTAGTGATGTACCACCATTGAATAAAAAATGAACCAAAAGTTTAGTGGAAAGGATATAGATCCACATGACACACAAGTGGTGTTTAATACATCTTGATTGGGAGCGTCTAAGATTTGGCTCGCGGGGGCAAATTTTTCTTACGAGTTCTTAAAAATATGATATAATGATGTAGTTTCATTGTAAGAAAGTTTTTTTTTTTGTTTTAGCTAAATGATTGTGAAATTCATTCAAATAGGAAAATGTTGATTACAGTCAGATGAGAGAACAAAACCTTAAATTCTTCCGGAAGACAGCTAACCCAATTCATAGCGAGGGAATCGGATAGTATCGCTACTGTCACCCAATGAGCTGCCCTATTAGGGGCTTTTGGCTTGTATAAAAACTTAAGATCTAGGTGTCTAGCAAAAACTCTAATATCCTCCACAAACGCACTTATTTCCCAATGAGGGAACCCCTTCGCTTGAGCTGAGCTTGATTAAGCAAGCAGACTTCTCTTACTACTGCCGCTTCTGCATACAGGCTTGAAACTGCTGAGATTCGTTTCCCAATTCCATCCAAAAGACTGTCATTTTGTGTCCCTCGGAACAATGCCTATAGCAACAATCCTCTCTTTGTAAGCCCTCATCGCAACTGATTTTAAGACCTTGAGACCTCTGACAAGAAGAAGAAACTGACTTGTTGGTAGAAAGCTTGCACATTGTAAGGATTTAATTGATATCAAGTTCTAATATTTAATAGAGCTTATAGTCAATCAAAAGATTATAGTGAATTAGGTGAACAAATTATGTCAATAAATTAAATTCCAATAGTATTACTCTTTAGAAAAATAAAAATAAGTTTGGGAGGAAGAGAGAGAGAGACGAAATCCTTCAAATCATAAAAATTCCTTTATAGTTTTCATATCAAACTATGTAAATTTTCAGGGCTGTTACATAGATTTTATTTAGTGACCTTATCATTCTTTATCATTCTCTGTCATTAGATTAATAGTGAACCTCACTATTAGTTAGAACTCATTATCAATTCAATGATTATGATCCATCATGTCACTAGATAAAACCATTAAATTAAATACAAAAAATATTTCCCAAATTTTCAAGCTACTAGGCAGTCGGCTAATCTTAATGGGCCTCAGCCGTCTTATGCTTAATGATCCTTAAATGGGTTGGGTTGTAATGGAGTGTTTTGATAGGTTAATGGGCCTTTCATTGGAATAACATTGTTAAGCAAGTCAACCCATCAAACCATTGTGGGCCAAAATTGAAATCCCGTAGACCTTAACATTACGGGCCAAACCAACCAACCCATGCACCACCGACCCTATCCCAGCGACCGTTGCCATGTCATTTCTTAAAAAAAAAAAAAAAGAAGAAGAAGTATTCTACAGATAGATGTCTCTAGAAAGGATACGACTACCGCGTTGATTGGGATACCGTATCTCTATCAATTTATATTTAAGTTGAGGACTTGACTACCGTACCAAAAAAAAAAATTACCAAACCTCTAAAATTTATTATTTAAATTGGTATTTTTCTAACTTTTATGAGTCATCTTATAACTAAAGAATTTGCTATTTTTGTGAGTATTTTTATAATTTTTATTTGGTATAAAAAAATTACCATATTTGTGAGTGATTTACTAATTTTGTGAGTGTTTTTACCATCGTTGTGATAATTATTTTTGTTATTTTTTTTCAATACCGTAACTAGGGGTGTTCAAATTTCCGATTGGCCGCAATTTCTTACCCTACCATACCTTACTGAACGGTTAGCCTCAAAAATCGAGTATGAATACGAAAGAGTTTTTGGTCTTCCGATTAAATCGGGTAGGAATGCGGAATACCCATCAATTTCCGCATTCTTATCTTATCCTACTCGCAAAAAATATATTTAACTTTTTTATATTTATTTTTGGTATTATAAGAGTATTTGTGTAGTATAATTTATATTATAATATTGTTATTATTGTGGATGTTTGAGTTGCTAAAACATGAACTTGTTTTTTGTGTAGATTGCATGATTTGTGGTGAACTGATGATCTATTGGAGCAATTATGATTTTAATGTGTTTCATATAATTTAAACTTATAATAATTGTTATTGTATTTGTATAACAATTATAATGGATTGATATTCATGTTTTTTTGTGTTTTATTATAATTGTTGTTATAATTATTTTAGGTTTTAGTGTTATTGATTTATTGTGTTGTTAAATTGGTGCATGTTATTTAATTGAATTGTTAAAATGATCCAAAAATTAATATTTACAAAAGTGTTTACCTGAACTTTCTACCCGACTTCCTACCCGATTAATCGGGTAAGAATACCACACCTGATCGGGTAGGGTAGGCCAAGGAAAAAAAATTCCGCAAAATATCGAGGAGGAAGACGGAAGACTATATTTTCTACCCGAATGGTAGGGTGAACACCCCTAATCGTAACAGTAATAAAAATACTCACAACAATAATAAAAAAATATCCACAAATATAATAATAAATAAAAATATGTCGGTATCATAGATAATAACTCCTTAAGTTGAATGGTTCATAATTATTAATTAAAAACAATAAAATTTAAAAATTTAAAATCTGATAAACTCCTCCTCATGTTGATATTCCAAGAAACAAGGCTGATGATCTAGAAGGTCGACGCCGAATAACTCCACAATGGAGATAAGTTTTTAAAACGTTCCCATCTACCATTGTGAATGGATTCCCCAACTTACGATTAGTTTGAAAATAAAAACGTCAAAATCGCCTCATTAAGTAAGGTATCATAAAAGTCATCATTATTATTATTATTATTTGGCATCTCATTTCTTACTTTTTCTTATATTTAATTTCATCCTTATCACCAATACACTACTTTAATTTGTCTTGTCCCACCAGCCAAACAAAAAACCTATTTAAATAAAGCCTCCAATTTAGACTTAGACCACTCCAAAGTCATATCAGCCATTTTTTTTTTAATATTTTTTAACGCGATTAAGAGTGTTTATGACAGTTTATATACATATCGATTAATCTTATCTTTAATCTTGTTAAAAATAAAACATCCACGTCAAGAGTATGATATCCTTCGGGGGTTGGTTCAAAAAATTGTTTAAATTGATCAGACTCAAGACGTCTGAGTTTAAAATTAGATTATTGTTGGGGTTAAGCCATATCAACCGTTGGATTGGTGACTAATGAATATAAATCTGTAATCCTCTTCTGATCGACACATTCAACGGCTGGCAATCCGTTAATCAATATTTTTCTGGTCAAAAGACAACATGTGTAGGTTTCCATTCACTAAGAAACGAAAAAAAGTCAACTTATTCTACGCGTACCACCCTCTTCAAATAGCTCCATAGTTGTTTCCAAACTGAAGCAGTGTCTTTGTGATCACCACCTTTGTGTTGTTTTCAGTCAGTCTGATCAAATCCTCCTCCCTGAGAAAAAAAAAATGGGTTTTTTTACAAAGAAAGGTCCATCTGGGTTCTCGTCTTCCTCTACAGCTGAGGAAGTTACCCAAGGAATTGATGGAACTGGCCTCACAGCCATTGTTACAGGTGTTGTTCTCTTCTAGTTCTGGATCTTTCTTTATTTTCTCACTTTTGATATTTTCTAATGATATATTATGCTTTTGTATCGCTATGCTCTGATGGGTGTGTTCAGTTATCAGCCTGAGAAGTGTCTCTTTTTTCAGATTTGTTTTTCATACTGTTCGACTTATATACTAATGAAAAGTAGCAAAATTGCTCACACTACGAAGAAGTACTTCTTTTTTTTTTGTTGGGTAGTTTGGATTAGGTTTGGTTTCGATTTAAAATCTTACAATGACTTGTACACTGTAGTGTGTGAAGATACTGATTTTAACCTCACGAGTACTTCAAGTGGTAATAAATATTCTGAGTTTGAATCAAGATAACCCTTCGGCGCAAATCCCTATCCGTTGAATTAAAAAAAAAAAGATACAGATTTTGTGACTTCCCTGTTCTTAAGTACATTTTTTTTGTTGGGTAGTTTGGATTAGGTCTGGTTTGTTTAATGGCTCCGATTTAACATCTTACAATGACTTGTATCTGAAGATACTGATTTTGTATACTCCTGCAACTGGGTTGTCGTGATAGGTATAAACTTGTGGGTTCCAAATGTGTACGGCTGTAAATAAATCGGATTTTAATTTGAATTTAAATTTAAATTTGTTTAACCGGATATAGACTAATATTTTCATTCGTTTATACGAATTTGATCTGAATCAATTTAAATATCTTAAATCGAATATGAATATTAATATATACTAATTCGATTTGATTAATATATATATGTAAATTGATGTTTATTACATATAAGACGACTGATGCTCACATGTTGACAGGTCTAGAATCATTTATGCTAGTGTTGGTGAAAATTGATTATAGAAATAGGGAAACTCTTATGGTACCCGAATTTTTTTTCTAGAATTAGTATCGTTAATTACTATTTTATATGGTAAAATTATAATTTTAAAAAAAAAAGTTATAATTTGTTAAAGGAGGTCATGATTGATCACAGACACCTATGATCAATCATGAAAAATGTGGTATCAATCCCAATATTTTATGATCGATCATAATCAATTATAACTTAAACCTCAAAAAAATTGTAACTTCACATTAAAAAATTATAATTTTCGGTATCGATACCACCGGGCGGACGGCCCAGTAGAAGTTCCCATAGAAATATCCGTGTGCTCACCATACTCTTTTATGTATATCAGGAGCGACAAGTGGTATTGGCGTAGAGACCGCACGTGTCCTCGCCTTGCGTGGTGTACATGTGGTTATGGCCGTACGAAATGTGGATGCTGGAACAAAGATTAAAGAAGCAATACTTAAGAAAAACCCCACTTCTAAACTCGAGGTTATGGAGTTAGATCTGAGTTCATCGGCATCTGTCAGAAAATTTGCAACCGAATATAACTCCTCATGTCTTCCCCTGAATATCCTCATGTAAGAAAACTATGTAACATTATCTGAATATTCTTCTGTTTTTCTTGTGGCTTATATATATGTATGGCTCTGTGTGTGTGAATGTACAAGTTTATTTTGAATATAGCAATTAACAAGGAGTGAAATACTTGGTGGGTGTTGGAAGTAACAATGCAGGTATCATGGGTCCTCCTTTCACGCTTTCCAAAGACAACGTAGAACTGCAATTTGCAACTAACTATCTAGGTATGTTCAACATTGTTGCTCACTTGCTTGATGTTTATGTTTGCTCTGCAAGTTTGTCAACAGGAAGTAGGGGTGCAACTCGGGCGGGTTGGGCGGGTTAGACAGTCAACCATAGTCCAACCCTAGATATATAATCTTCAACCCTAACCTTAACCCTAACCCTACATCGGATTGAGGAACTCAACCCGAGCACTGCCCGAGTTTAATTCGGGCGGGCTCGGGTTGAATTCGGGTTCACTACAAGAGAGACAGAGAGGGGGGAAATAATTACAAATTCATAAAACAATCCATATATTCCATTCATAAACAGTGCACGATTATTGATCATCTGTTTTTACACCAAAAAACTAGTGATCTCAAAGCACAATCCCAGAAAACATAGAAATTAGACCCATAAAAACATTAAACTTAAAACATCACACTATCACCACTAATCACGCATAACAGAGTAGCAAGCAACAAGAAACAGAGGACGATAGAGTAAAAATGAAAAAAAGTGCTAATGCTTTATATATATAAAATTATTTTTTAATTTGTCGGGTTCGGGTTGAAATCGGGTTGTCGATGCCTCAACCCGAGCCCGGCCCGAATTGAATTCAGGTTGAGATTTTTTAACCCAAGCCCAACCCAAGTATTAAAAACCCTAACCCAAGCCCTAATTTTTTCGGGTTGAGCTCGGGTTGAAATCGGGTTGCCCAACCCAAGTTGCACCCCTAACAGGAAGTGGTCTATTTCGGTCGTTCTTCACTGATTATTGCAAGAGACTAGAGTTCTGCTATTACATATGTCCTGAATACTGATAGTTGATAAGGATTTATTGAATGCAGTTTTACTGATAGTTGATAATCAAGGTTGAATACTAACTTCTTAGTGGAAGTATAGAATTTACAGATCCTAGGAATCAAAAAATGTTGGATTTGATATTATTTATTCATAAATGGTTCCTTTGACTATGCTAAACTCCCTACATCTTGAAAAGTGGTCTTGTGTTTTTTTTTTTTTTGACATTATGGCTAGTTATATCGAAAAGAGAGGTCTTCCTTTGTCCTCGCAGGGCTGCAAATGTATTCAATTAGTAACTTTCAAGTATATGATCTTCTCCGATAGGAAGGATTCTTGTGAAAATGAGACTTTTTCTTCGAGTTGGAGATGGAAAACAATTCTTGTATTGGATGATTTTTAAGACGCTACATTGCATCTCCTAAATTGTTTTTACTTCATAGAGTTCCCCTGCTGATATGTTTGTTACTCTCTCTTCAAAATGCAAGAAACATATGGTGTACAATATAAGAGAATTTATCTCTGTTTGTGCAGGTCATTTTCTTTTGACAAATCTTTTGTTGGAGAACATGAAAAATACTGCACGTGAAAGCCACAAAGAAGGAAGGATTGTTAATGTTGCATCAGATGGTTATAAGATCACTTATCCTGAAGGAATTCGTTTCGATAAAATTAATGATAAAAAAAGGCAAGCCAATGAACAGTGCTTAATTTTTGTGCCTACCTAATGTTTAATTTTAATACATGAAGTCCATTTAGCAGACATTAATCCTTACTATCTGCTTTTATTTTTCAGTTACAAGGATTTTCCTGCTTATGGACAATCAAAGCTTGCTAACATATTGCATGCCAATGAGCTAGCAAGGTGCTTCAAGGTAATTTGTTCTACTTCTTTCCAGACAACAGTGGGTTGCAATGTGGATAGAAATCGTAGTAAATTCAGAGAATGCCACTAAGTATGCCAGTTTGTTTTAGTGTCACTTTCATGGTTTTGTGTGTTTTGAGGCTGCAAAATAGAATTTTGTTAGTGAATTTCCTCGATAATAATGTCTCTGTCTATATGTGTCGAAACATCTAGAGTGGTCTAATGGAGCGTTGATTACATTCCACTGCAGTGTTTGGATCCATTGAAAGAAACAAATGGTTGGATTCTAAATTCAACAATGAAAAACACCATCAAAAGCACTGCCTAATTGGACTCACGAGTCAACATGCCAGCCCTATGTGATGACCTTGGGTCACAGTTCACAAAGTATGCGTTTGTTGTCATTTGAAACAGAACTGAAAAATCTCTCTTGAGCTTACTTAAGTCCCGACTTAAGAGAAGTCTAGTAGTCTTGGCTTACCTCCTGCAGAATTCTAATTGTTCATGTTTATGTTAACCATAGGCTTCCAAATTATGTGAATGTTGGTAACTACGGGAAGTTGAGATTTTTACTGAATTTTGTTGAACACATCATACATAGAGTTAAGGCTGTTACTTTACCATGCGAGTTGTGAGACACTGTCAATTATCGAAGTCAATTGTCCCTTTTATTTGAAATTCAATTGTTGTCCAATTATCATCCTTATTGGAATGTTGTATAATATCTGTTTTTTCTACCATTAACCAGGAAGAAGGGGTGGCGATAACTGCTAATTCACTTCATCCTGGAGCTATTGCCACTAATATTATGCGTCACCACAGCATTATGCATGGTAAACATCAGGCCTTTTCACCTTCTGATTGTTTATGTTCTACAGATTACAGTAAATATAGTTGGATTACATATTTCTGCTAGAAAGAACATATGCTAATTGTAAAACATTTAGATGCACTTTAAAAGAGGGAGTAGATATACGAGAGAGTTTACCCGTAGAATTGATACTATTCACTTTATAGATATTTGTTATATATTCATCTGAAACTAAGTTGATAATAGAAGTTGGTCTCTAATTACTGGCTACATATTATTTAGCATACTAACATTATCAGTGTGTTGGAAAGTTCCGTCCATGAATTATAAATTTAAGGTTTACAAGTTACAACCGTGCTAGAATATGATTTTATTTCTTGAATATCCCGATAAATTTCAAACACAATCAGTCCTTAAGTTCCTCTCTCATTTAACAAGTCTAGAATTATCTGGATTGATGTCAATGCTTTTTTTTTTTTTTCCCCATGATGCAGGCTTGTCTAGTTTGATTGGTAAATTTGTGCTAAAAAGTACTGCACAGGTTTGTAATCTTTCATTTTTTAAGTGCAATAATCTTCTATTTTTTACACAAGGATCCCGATGGTGGGTGGTCCTTTTAGACAAATATAGCTCCATATGTTTCCATAACACAGTTTTCTTATAGATGTTGTTTCTTGTGGTTCTAGGGAGCGGCAACTACATGCTATGTGGCACTGCATCCACAAGTTAAGGGTATAAGTGGTGAGTATTTTTCAGACAGTAATGTAGCTAAAACGGTCACCTCTCATGCTAAAGATGCAGAATTGGCAAAGAAACTGTGGGATTTCAGCTTGAACTTGACGCAGCCCAAGTAGCTTGGATGACAGCGTTACTGAGTTGATCGACGAAATGCCTTTGCCCGTCGTCGTGTCTTTTATAGTTGTGAAGCTGTTGTGTAATATTCTTTGAAAAAACTGGGAGTTTGTTAGTAGTTTGTTTGTTCATTTTGAGCTTGAAAATATGTAAAACAGTAGAGTGGATCCTCTTTTGTTTTTTGTGTGTGTTTTGTCTTTTTTCTTTCTGGGTTTGTTAAGCATAATAAAGAGTGGAAATTTGATTACAAAGATGGGGCTGTTGTTTTGTAATTACATGGAAAAGTTAGAATAGAGGCTTGTTATCTTGTCCCAATGGTCACTCCACAGCCATTCATGTTGTATGTTTTATGTTGTATCGGATCTTATCATGAGAATTCACATTAAGATACAAGGCAATATATATGCTGAACTTTTTTTTTTCATCTAAATTTTATTTCACACTATTTCAGAATAGTGAGCATCTAAAGTAGAATTTTAAAAATTTATATAATAAAGTAGCTTACAATTCAAATTTCAAAAATAAACAAAATGACTTTCGTTTTTCGCGGTTGAGATCTTTTTTAATTTTACTTTAAAGTTAATCCGACGGCTAATATTAACACCCTAAATTTAATAGGAAATATAGGTTCCTAAGGGTATGTTTGGAGTGATTTTTTAAAAGTGCTTATACAAATTATTTCTCATAAGTACTTTAAAAAAAAATTGTGTTTGAAACCGCCCCACCACTACCTCTACCACCATCACCATCACCACCACCACCGTCGCCCTCGCCACCACCACCACTGCCGTCACCACCACCACCACCGTCATTACTGATGATGCACAAATCGGTCTTCGTGCAAGATCAACAGTCAAGAATGTGTATGGGTGTGATTAATAAACAATTAATAAGCAATCAATGGCAAAGCAGTAAATAATAGATCAACATAGAGATTTATAGTGGTTCGGTCCAGTTGACCTACGTCCACTCTCGGGAACGGCAGCGGTGGTCTGGTGTTCTTTATTGATGAATAATGGTACTCCGGAGAGTTACAACGCATTGAGGGAGAGAGACTTGGTGTAGAGAGACAAAACTCTCGGTTGAGAGAGGTGTAGTGTGTGTAGAGAGCTCAAGGTGTAGAGGTCTCAAGGAGGTGATGAACATGTCCCTCCATGTAGAGAGGGGCTTACATTATATAGGTTCACCAAGGCGGTGAAGCGGTGACGTGAGGAAGAGGTCTTCCACTCTTTTGGTAAGTACAATCATGGTAGGAATAGATCTCCGTGTCCCGATGTTTTCTCCCTCGTGCCCCTATTCCTTCGGAGGAGGACTCCCAGCTGGATTGGGCTTGATCCTCATCTTGAGCTCGGACTTGTCTTGAGTTGGTGTGACTTGGACTTGGACTTGGATTGAAGTATCAAGGTGAAGAGGAACAAAGAGGGGAGGAGAGAACCAAGGAGGGAGGCCATGGGCGGTGCCCACTTGGAAACCAACATGGGCGGCGCCCCCCTTGGGTACCCTTGGGCGACGCCCACTTGGGTCCCTTGGGCGGCGCCCACCCCCTTGGGATCCTTGAGATGCCTCTTGGTTCCCTTGGTGCCTTGGAGCTTTGGGTGTTGACCTCTTTAGTTCTTTTTGGATTTTCTCCCGATGAGTTGACCCAACTCTGATTGGGCTCTTCTTTGGGCTTTCTCGGTTTATTTTTATTGGGCTTGACCCAGTTAATTTCGGGTTCATCAATTACCACCCACCACAACCATCACCGTCTCCTGCCACCACCACCTCTCACCCTCACCACAACCGATACTTAAATTCATTTATCTTTCTTCTATGTTTGTAATTTGATTTTAGATATGAATACAAATATGTTTATTATTTATCATTTTTTATTACTTTGTGTCTTCAGGCACAGACAATAACTAATATATATAATAAAATACAATACAATTCAAATCTTAAAAATAAGCAAAATGACTTTTGCTATTCGCGGTTGAGATATCTTTCAATTTTACTTTAAAGTTAATTCGACAGCTAATATTAACACTCTAAATTTAATAGGGAAAATAAGTCTCTATGGGTGTGTTTGAGATGACTTTTTAAAAGTATTTTTAATACTTATAATTTCTCATAAATACTTTTAAAAAAAAAAAACAGTGTTTGGAACCGCCTCACAACCACCACTACCACCATCACCCCACCACCATTACCATTACCACCGTCACCCCACCCCGCCACCAAACTACCCCCCCACCATCATCACCACTACTACTACCACCTCCACTATCGCCACCCCCACCACCAATGTCACCACTCCGCCACCACCACCCCATCCACCACCATCACCACTACCACCACTCCCCCGCCCTTACCACCACCATCGCTGTCGTCACCATATCACCCCTACTATCACCACACCATCACCTCCACCCAACCACCACTCCCCCGCCCTTACCACCACCATCGCTGTCGTCACCATATCACCCCTACTATCACCACACCATCACCTCCACCCAACCAGCACCGCCATTGTCCTACCATCACTGCCGCCACCCCACCTGTAACGCCCCAAAAATCGGGGGTCCTTATTTTAACAAAATTCAGGCAGAGTCTTCTTTGTACGGGGAGCTCTACCCAAACACAACCTGTGCAATTATACTACATTGACCACACCAGGTCCATTTATAAGTAAACATTGACCACACCGGGTCTATTTATTCATACTCATATAATCACATGCAATTCTTCTTTTACATTAAAACAGTCTATATCCACTTTGGACAACATTACTATCTAAAACCATTCGCGATCATGAGAGCGACTAAATAATTTCGTAATCAAAAGAATTTAATTCACCATTTACCATAAATACAATGTCATCCAAAAGAATGTGCCCAACTACGACACTTCCATCCCCAAAAGAATCAGACTAATTCTGTGCAGCGGAATAACAAAAATATTGGGTTTTACAAAGTCTCAATCTAGAACAAAAGAAGGTAATGCTTTAAGCATCCACCTCGGGATCCACACTCCCGTCGATCGGAGTCTCCCAATGTACTGGCTCCTCGACTCCCAACTCCTCCTCAAGTGTATAATCTGAAATGTGGGTAGGTAGGGGGGTGAGCACGAAGCTCTGTAAGAAAATTCTTTCAAACTCAAACAAGGTTTATAAAAGCATATGAAATGGTCGGTCTCATTTTACAATTAACATATCTAATTTTTTGAAGTAAAACATGGACATTTTAAAACAGATATCAAGTTTAAGTAGCAACATTAAATTAAATGAGCAATAACAAAAAAAAACCCAGTTACAATAAATAACCATTTTCAAAATATAAACTATTTTCCCACAAGACCTTGTAGAATCTCATATTTCCACAAGTCCTTGTAGGAAACCATTTCCACAACAATAACAGTAATTCATAACTCAAATATTCCACAACAATATGTATATGTATCTCAAACATGATGCGAGGCAAACCCCATGAATCAACACATTGAGTAATATCTAGCCCACACACACACACACAAATCTTCTCAAAGATATCCATCATTTAAGAAGGGCGTATGCCATACCAATGGCAATGACGTATCCAACCCAGGCATTAGTATACTAACCCTCTGACACGGCACCCGTGAGCGAATAGTGGTTTAGTCTTACCAAAGCACTAACCCCACTACGAGTGGTAGGAAAAATGTAAACCCACACGGAGTAAGCAACACGTCTACCCACTCTACGATATCTCGTCAAAGGCCACCCATGGTCATCCCACACTCATAAGAGATATAATACCAAACTCAATTTCTCAATTTACAAGCATATCTCAAAAATTCCCAAATTTATCATGTGACAATTCCAATAACCAATTAAGAAAAATACAAGAGATCATAACAACATCATTTTATTACTCAACACAAAACACTATAGTTTCGAAATCAATAATAAAGGAAGAATTTAAGAAGAAAATTCATCACTCTCCAAAAACTAGGGTTTTCAAGCAAGAAAAGAGATTACATGGGTATTCAACCCTAACTCTGTTCAAAAACATGTAATCCTTGCAAAAAAAGAATAAGAGATGATGATTTCATATCATATATATAACATTTAGAGGTAAAACATATATATATATATATACCCTAACATCAATGAACAAGAATGGAAGAAAACCCCTACCTTGAATCAAAATTTCAAGTAAGAACTCAAGCTCTAGTGACCTCCTTCTTCCCTTTTCTTCCTCCCTTAATCTTCCTCTAAGGTTCCAAGAGGTGTGGGGTGAGATGGAGTGAAAGAAATGAGGGAAAATGGGATGAAATGGTGTTATAAGGTCAGCCAAATCCCGATTTTACTGTTCACAGGCTGTTTTGGTGTTCTCCAAAATTACGGTTTTGCCACTAATAATCTCTAATTTGATCCATATGACTATCCTAAGGTTTTTCGACGTTTCGGATTCATTTTTAATGTTATTTTAACCTAAAAACATTTATTTTTATGATTTATCTCAAAATTAAAATAAATTTACACTCGAAACACTAAAATTACTATTTTATTCCTCCGAACTGCTAGATGTGCTAAACGACTATTCCAATATTTTTTTTTTTTGATCTCCCATGTTCAATGATAATATTATTTTGACCTAAAAAAATTAATATTTTTGTTTAGTTACCCTTATCAACCTTAAACACCTCCAAAAATTAAATTTCACAATCCATTTGTCTCCCTAGTATTTATTCCTACTATTACAATTTATAGGATTCATTCATACCTCATCACCTATGTTAGTATTTTTAAAAATAATTACTTGCTATATAAAGATAAGAGTGTGGGGGTTTACACCACCACCACTTCTGCCACAACAACCACCACTACTCCCTACTATCACCACCGTCGCCATTACTACTGCCGCCACCGCACCACCACCCCCACCCCTACCACCCCACCACCACCATCCCCACTACCCCCATCACCACCACAATTGTCACCTCCACCCCACCACCACCCTACCACCACCACAGCTATCCAACCATCACCCCTACCCCTATCGCCTCATCACCACTCCTCACGACCATCACCACTACCACCACCACCGACATCGCCACTATCGTCACCTCACCACCGCCACTACAACCCACCACCACTACCCCTATCGCCTCACCACCACCCCTTACAACCATCACCACTACCACCACCATCGAAAATCGCCGTCATCGCCACCCCACCACCGCCACTACCACCCACCACTACTACCATCGCTCACTCTCATTATAATCGGTGCTTAAATTTATTTCTCTCTCCTCTATATTTGTGATTTGATTTTAGATGTAAATATAAATATATTTATTGTTGACCTTTATTATTTTGTACCTTCAGGCACATACAATAACTAATACATGTATATAATGAATAAAATTAATAATTGAGACAAATTTTATGAGTTTGACCTGAATCTGCCGACCTCGTTTATACGAATTAAGCCAATTAGCATTGCCTTGGTGATAGGGACGAAATTAAATAGGGCAAATGGTACATGGACCATCACCAGCATAGAACTTTGTCTTTTGCTCCAAATAAGAAAAATTAAATGAATAAAACCACCAATTTAGACGTAGACCACTCCAAGCCATATCATCCGTTGGATTATAGCCTTAATAAATATCTGGTAAAAAACACCGTATCTGGAGTTTCCCATTCACCAAGAAACAAAAAAAGTCAACAACTTCTCCTGGTACGAGCCTCTTCAAATAGCTCAATTTTTTTCCAAGTTGAAGCAGCGTCTTTGTGGTAACCTTTGTGTTGTTTCAATCGGTCTGATCAATCCCTAAGAAAAGATGTGGTTATTTGCAAATAAAGGGCCATCTGGGTTCTCGTCTTCCTCTACAGCTGAGGAAGTTACCCAAGGAATTGATGGAACTGGCCTCACCGCCATTGTAACAGGTCTTCTTCTCTTCTGGGTCTGCCTTTATTTTCTCATTTTTTATCGTTTCTTAATGATATGCATGCTTTGGTATCGCTATGCTCTGATGGGTGTGTTCAATTATCAACCCAAGTAGTCTATTTTTTAGATTTGTTGATGGTAGTGTTGACTTATATACTCTGATCAAAGATCATGGCGACGATTGAAAGATAACAAAATTGCTCACCTTAAAATCTGTATGAAGTACTTTTTTTTTGTTGGGTAGTTTTGATTAGGTTTGGTTTGTTTAATGATTTCGATTTAACATCTTACAACGAGGTGTAGTGTCTGAAGATACCCGTTTTGTGTACTTTTGCGACTTTGTTCTTGATGAATGCTTGGGGTTCCATATTTTCCGTCTGGGGTTTTCTACTTCTTTATGTAATTGCAGTTTGGCTAACGTTGTTGCATATAATATAGGTGGGTTTGTGATAAAAATTGTTGGGCCAATTTGGGTCAAGTATGATCTTTTTCCTATTTTGATGCTAACATGTTGACAGATCTAGAATCATTTATGCTAGTGTCGGTGAAAATTGATTATTGAAATATCTCTGTGCTCATACTCTACCTATTTCAGGAGCGTCAAGTGGTATTGGCGCAGAAACAACACGTGTCCTTGCCTTGCGTGGTGTACATGTGGTTATGGCTGTTCGAAATATGGATGCTGGAACAAAAGTTAAAGAAGCAATACTTGAAAAAAACCCCACTTCTAAAGTTGAGGTTATGGAGTTAGATCTGAGTTCAATGGCATCTGTCAGAAAATTTGCAACGGAATATAATTCCTCTTGTCTTCCCCTGAATATCCTCATGTAAGAAAAACTTGTAACATCTTAATATTTACTGTTTTCTTGTGGCTTATATGTATGGTTGTGTGCGTGCGTGTGAATGTACAAAAGTATGGTCGCAAGCATACACTCTTATATTTCCACCAGTTTATTTTGAATATAACAAGGGGTGAAATACGTGGTGTTGGAAGTAACAATGCAGGTATCATGGCTCCTCCATTCAAGCTTTCCCAGGACAACATAGAACTGCAATTCGCAACTAACCATCTAGGTATGTTGCACAGTTGCTAACTTGTTTGATATTTATGTTTGCTCTGGAAGCTTGTGGGTTCTAGAAATTTGTAAACTGGAAGTGGTCTAGTTCAGTCGTTTTTCACTGATTATTGCTGGAATGTAAAATCAATGCTAGAAGAGAAAAGACTTGTAGAAATTTGACTCTATACTTGATAATCAAGGTTGAATACTAACCTCTTAATGGAAGTATAGAATTTTCAGATCCTAGGAATCAGAAATGTTGGATTTGATGTTATTTATTCATAAATGGTTCCTTTGACTATGCTAAACTCCCTACATCTTGAAAAGTGGTCTTGTGTTTTTTTTTTTGACATTATGCCTAGTTCAATCGAAAAGAGAGGTCTTCCTTTGTCCTCGCAGGGCTGAAAATGTATTCAATTAGTACCTTTCAATTGCATGTTCTTCTATTCCTTTTCTTTTTCTTTTACTTTTGGTCTTGTTATCAATCAAGATGGTTGGGGGGTCCAGAAAGCAAGATGGTTGCTGTCTTTCTGTCTTCTAGTTCTTTTTATCTTCTTATTTTTGCTCAAGTATATGATCTTCTCCAATAGGAAGGATTCTTGTGAAAGTGAGACTTTTTCTTCAGGTTGGAGATGGAAAACAATTCTTGTAGTGGATGATTTTCAAGAGGCTACATTGCATCTCCTAAACTGTGTTTACTTCATAGAGTTCCCATGTTGATATGCTACTCTCTCTTAAATATACAAAAAACATATACTGTAAATATAAGAGAATTTATCTCTGTTTGTGCAGGTCATTTTCTTTTGACAAGTCTTTTGTTGGAGAACATGAAAAACACAGCACGTGAAAGCCTCAAAGAAGGAAGGATTGTTAATGTTTCATCAATGGGTCATAAGTTCACTTATCCAGAAGGAATTCGTTTCGATAAAATTAATGATAAACCAAGGCAATCGATGAACAGTTTTTAATTTTTACACCTAATTAATGTTAAATTTTTGTTTTAAAACATGAAGTCCATTTATTAGACATTAATCCTTACTATCTGGTTTTATTTTTCAGTTACAAGAGTTGGAGTGCTTATGGACAATCAAAGCTTTCTAACATATTGCATGCCAATGAGCTAGCAAAGTGCTTCAAGGTAATTTGTTGATTTGTTCTACTCCTTTCCAGACAACAGTGGGTTGCAAAGTGGATAGAATCTGTACTAAATTCAGCAAATGCCACTAAGTATACCAGTTTGTTTTAGTGTCACTATCATGGTTTTGTGTTAGTCTTTTGCCATTGTAGCTGAGGTGCCTTGGTGTCAACTAAGCAAAGTAGTTGTTCCTTCAAGTGACAATGTTTGAGGCCGCAAAAGAGAATTTTGTTAGTGAATTTCTCAATAATAATGTCTGTGGCTACGTATGTTGAAACATCTAGAGATGTTTAATGGAGCGTTGATTACATTCCATTGCAGTGTTTGGATCCAGTGAAAGAAACAAATGGTTGGATTTTAAATTAAACAATCAAAAACACCATCAAAAAACACTGCCTAATTGGACTCATGAGACTCATAAAATGCCAGCCCTCTGGGATGATCACTGTTTTTGGGTCACAATTCACAAAGTATGTGTTGTCATTTGAACCAGTACTGAAAAATCTCTCTTGAGCTAACTTAAAGTGCCAACTTAAGAGAAATATTGTAGTCTTGGCTTACCTCCTGCCGAATTCTAATTGTTCATCTTGATGTTAACCGTAGGCTACCAAATTATGTGAATGTTGGTAACTATGGGAAGTTGAGATTTTTACTGAATTTTTGCGAACACATCATACATATATAATTAAGGCTGTTACTCTGTCATGTGACTTGTGAGGCATTATCAATTATCAGAGTCACTTGTCCCTTTTATTTGAAATCAATTGTTGTCCAATAATCATCCTTGTTGGGATGTAGTGTAATCTCTGTTTTCTCTACCATTGACCAGGAAGAAGGGGTAGAGATAACTGCTAATTCACTTCATCCTGGAGCTATTGCCACTAATCTTATGCGTCACCACAGCATTATGAATGGTAAACATAAGGACTTTTCACCTTCTGATTGTTTATGTTCTACAAATTACACTAAATATAGTTGGATTGCTGTGGTTGAGTTCCAAAAATAAAAACCTGCAAATACACTTACACTTCTTTTGGATAATGTGAAGCTTGCTAATTGTATCATTCAAAAGCAAATATCCGTATACCTTGTTCCTGAGACTTTTTTTCCTCTGGTTGTGTGCAATTTCTTTTCATGCATCCATTGCTAAGTCTCTATGAAGTGCAAGTTAAAATCGTATATCTGTACAAAAGGTAAGGTTTGTCAAGAAGGATTCTGTTAATGTCACGTCGTTGGATTACATATTACTACAAGAAAGAACATACTCTAATTTTAAAGCATTTAGATACAATTTAAAAGAGGGAGTAGATATACGAGATAGTTTACCAGTAGAATTGATACTATTCACTTTGTAAATTCATAACAGAAGTTGGTACATCTTGTAAGTCTCTAACTACTGGTTACATTTAATATTAGGTTACTAAAAGTATCAGTTGGAAAGTTCCGTCATGAAGTATGAATTTTAGGTTTACAAGTTACAAACCATGCTAGAATGTGATTTCATTTCTTGAATATCCCAAAAAACTTCGAACATAATCAGTCTGTAAGTTTCTCTCTCATTTAATGAGTCTAGAATTATCTGGATTGATGTCAATGCTTTTTTTTTTTTTTCCCCCATGATGCAGGCTTGTCTAACTTGATTGGTAAATTTGTGCTAAAAGATGCTGCACAGGTTTGTAATCTTCCATTTTTAAGTGCAATAATCTTGAATTTTTTCGCAAGGATCCCAATGGTGGTCCTTTTAGACAAATATAGCTCCCTATGTTTCCATGACACGGTTGTCTTATTGATGTTCTTTTTTTTTTGTGGTTCTAGGGAGCGGCAACTACATGCTATGTGGCACTGCATCCACAAGTTAAGGGTATCAGTGGTGAGTATTTTTCAGACAGTAATGTAGCTAAACCGTCCTCTCAGGCTAAAGATGCAGAATTGGCAAAGAAACTGTGGGATTTCAGCGTGAGCATGACGCAGCCCAAGTAGCTTGGATGACAGCGTTACCGAGTTGATCGGTGAAATGCCGTTGCCCGTGTCTTATTACTTGTGAAGCTGGATGTTGATTATAGTTTGTTCATTGTGAGCTTGTAAATATGTAAAACAGTCAAAGTGGATCCTCCCCCCCCTCCCCTTTTTTTGTATGTTTTTTTCTTTTTCTTTCTGGGTTTGATAAGCATATAATAAAGAGTGGAAACTTGATTACAAAGATAGGGCTGTCATTTTGTAATTATATATAAAGGTTACAATTGAGGCTTGTTGCAGGGCCAACCTTAAGGCAAGGCCATTGAAGTGGTCACCTAGGGCTCCCACCATTCTAAAGGGCCCAGATTGTCAAATAAAGACTCATAATATTTAGAGAAATTTGTGGGGGGATACACTTTTTTGAAAATATTCTTGAAAATTTTTATCGTCTTTGAAGTGAGTATACTTTCTATAAAACATTCTATAAAACATTTGGTAGTTAAGTACATATTTTTATATTTTCATATTTTAGTATTTCCTAAATGCCTTTACTTATTTTATGTAATATCTAGTAGTTCCCTTCTTCTTCTTTTTTGGTTCTGTTTTGATTGACCGAGTGGGTTCCTATTTTAATGGGCAAGTAATCATTTGAATTTTAAAAAGATTACAAAAATATATTTAGCAGCTAATGTTTTTGTTATATTGATTCAAACTGTAATCATTCTTTTTCATGTCTTCATTTTTTATATTCATCTTTTTTAAACAACCATCGATACCCATTATCGGTCTTCTACAAGAGGGGTCATCAATTTTTCTGGTATTTGATGTCACACTATTTTTAAATTTACGTCATTTTTTGATGTCACACTATTTTTTAATTATGACAAACTATTTTTAAAGTTATGTCACTCTTTAATGTCACATTATTTTTAAAATTATATAACTCTTTGATGTCACATTATTTTTTTAAGTATGTCATACTATTTTTTAATTATGTCACTCTTTAATGTGTGAATTCACTATTTAATCTCACGTTATTTCTTAATTATGTCATTCTTTTTTTTTACAAATCCAAATTCACGAGGTTTTTGAATTTTTTAGGGATTTGGAGGTTAATAAATAAGAATTTTTTAAGAAAATCATAACATTTTAATATAAGAAAATAGTTGTTCTTGAAATCTAAATAGTTGCTTTTTTTTTCATGGAAAGAATTTTGGTTGCACATTTTTATGGAAGGATTGCATCAATTTAAAAGTTTTCCCTTTGAATCTTGCATGAGCATTCCGTGTTTGAAACAATTTTAATGAAACTTCGTTGAAATAACAATTCAGTTAATGAATTGATTTTGTTTTTAATTCGGTTTAGCTAATTCAATAAATAAATAATTAAGGGTATTAGAGTCTTTTTAATTCGAAATATACTTCTTAACAAAAAAATTTGGTGATTGGACTTTTTGACTAATAAATTATTAAAAGTGTACCGGCCCACAAATATATTTTTTTTTGGGCTATATCTATTTAGATTTGTGCCAATTACTTCTTTGAGAGCAGCGATCGACCATCGTAACTTAAGATGAATAACTTGAGAAGAGTTAGAGCATGCAAACTCAAATTTGAGTAAACAACAAGTAAAAAATTTGATTTGAGACAAGGCACTTTAAAAAAAGGTAAAATATGGTTTTAAATATTTTAAAAAAATATATAATTTGACTATTGAAAATTAAAATAAATATTTGAATTCGTCTTGATTTAAATAAAAAATTAAATATCTCTTCGTTTGATATATATTTGAGTCAACTTATTTTTAAGTTTGTTTTTATATTTAAATTTGAGGAAGGCGTGAATATGCCCGGACCTAAGAGCAACTCCAAGGGGCTCTATAAAACACATTTTTTAGCTATTTTACATAGGCAATAGTTAAATATTGTCTCCAAGGGACTAACTATCACACTAGCTATTTCTCATTACCACCATTTGGCTAGCTACTCCTAGCTAGGGCAAAGAAGCTAGCTATTCTTTTTTTTTTGCGCCAACAACACCCCAGAGACTTCATCGCTGAAGATCGTCTTCTGCTTCAGGTAATATTGCTAATTAGTAGGGTTATGCTTGTGTTCGATTTTCGATTTCAAACTTCAATTGGTTTCCGTTGTTATATGACCGTTATTAATATGACTGTTGAAAAATTCAAATTTTAAAATTTTGAATTTCGTGACCATTATAAATATGACCGTTATTAAAAAAAAAAAAATTTAAAATTTTGATTACGTGACGTAATACCTCAACATGTGTTGTTATCAATATGGTGATGACATGGTATATTACATAATATTTTAAATTTTAATAATTAAGAGTTAGTTAAAATTAGTTGAAGTGGTTAACTAAAATAGATAGCGTTGTTGGAGTGAATTTAAAAAAATAATTAGCTAAAATAAATAATATAATAAAAAATATATTTTTACTAGAGTTTACGTAAGTTGCTGTAAGACATCTTCTCTCCATGTATTGTCCAACATAATTCACCGCCACAGTTGACACCACTAGCACCACCACCCTCACATTCGCCATCATCTCCATCCTCAACCGGAAAAGCTGTGGAAAAAGCCAGTGCTTGAGCTCCTTCTCTCAAATCTTCAAATTTCTTTCTAACCTTTCTATTTTCTTCACCTTAAATACATACCCATGAGTCATCAGATGGATATAGAGCCGTTTCTGAGCTGCAATCTGCCTGGAGATATCATGATTAATGTACTATTAAGACTTCCCATCAAGTCTTTACTGCGATTCAGGTCCGTTCGTAAGTCCTGGTACGATTTACTCACAGACCCAAATTTTATTTTGATGCAATGTCAGTACTCCAATGCCTATGAACCTAAACTCCTCGGAGTGCGCACGGATTCTGAGGATCTCTCACCAGATATCTACTTGTATTCATTTAATCATGTGCCCCAAAATTTACCTTTATCATTTTCATACAGTCTTGAACATCCCGCGTCTGTTCAGGGTTCTTGTAATGGATTGGTATGCGTAACTCTTAATGAAGGGACAACTATTGTCTTATGGAATCCCGCAACAAGACAATTTAGACCTATTAGGATACCCCATGTTAATGCTTGGTTTAGTGATATGTCTACAACATTTGGATTTGGGTTTCTCCCGGATGAGAATGATTACAAGGTGGTGAGAATCCCGTTACGCAAATCAAATTCCACCCCTGTTTCTGTTTACAGTTTGGGTTCAGATTCTTGGAGAGCAATACGAGTTGCTGTACCGGATATGACTTTTAGATTAGGGGCAGTTTCAGTGAATGGGTTTTTGCATTGGTTGGCATATCAGCTTAAGGAAATAGAGCTTATCGTTTCGTTCGATTTGAGGAATGAGGTGTTCCAGCAGATGGCAGTGCCAGATTCTTGTGGTTTTGACTACGAAATCAAGAGGGAAATTCTGGTTCTAAAGGGATCCCTTTCTGTGATTGTGTATTCTGCTCCTCTTTCGGCTGGTAAATCCTTTGAGATATGGGTGATGACTGAATATGGTGTGCAAGAGTCTTGGACTAAGAAATTCACCATTGGAACCTTTTCGACCCCCGTCTGGCCTGTGGGAGTTTGGAGTACAGGTGAGATTATCTTCGAATATCTGAACCATTGCTCCCACGAGCTGTTCCTGTATGATTTCAGTAGCCAAGAGATTGAGTATTTTCCAACTCATGGTTATATGCATTTCTTTAGAGTATTTGATTATGTAGAGAGCCTAGTTTCTGTCAGTGGAGGGAGGAAAAGGAGTAGCAGAACATTTTCATTCATGGCAGGTATTCCCTTATTTTTTTCTTCAGATGTTATACTATCTTCACAAGTTAATTTCCAGCAAATGTTGCATTTCTAAAAGTCTGATGGCAAGGAAAGACCAAAAGGGACGGTGTGATTATAACTCCTAACAACCCATATTCTGTGCAATGTAACTTGAGTTTCTAGGCTTTGACTTTTTTATGTATAGTTACTTATATCCACGTCCCATAGGTTTTTTCAACTAGTAACAAGACCGGGGTATAACTCATACCACCGAACTCCCCCTTAGCTATCAAGAAATCTTTGTCATAAATTTATTTTTAAGTCTTAGATATGACTAAAAAAGTGTCAGTCACTTTGGCGAATGAGTGTTAGACACGTATCTGAATTAAGGTTTTTAGCTTTCAAATTTGGACACATACAAAAGATTATCGGAGATGTGGCTGATAATTGTCGGTGTCCAACAAATATTCACACAGATACATCGCCTTCTTAGTAAGTATCCGTGCTTTTTAGACCAGTGATGTTACTTAAATGTGATGATTCCTCTTATCTGTGTCTTAGCTTTGGGTGATGCCTAGATTGATTAATAAATATTCTGGGTATCTTCTTTTTTACCTTTCTTTGTCTACTTCGGTACTATAGTTTGAAATTGAAAACCAACCCTTCACTTCCTTATGGTTTTGGAATAAAGTTTTGCGGTTATAACTTTTGTTGGAAGGGAGATGGAGATATCACCAGAGGGCAACTAGAATGGTGCTCAAGGCTAGAATCACCACTTGGGGGAGGGGGAAGCTCTACTGAGAGAGTGGATTTTTCCACATTACATTAAAAGGGCCCCCAAAGGATCGGTTTTTATTGTAATTCCCTAGCGCCTTTGACCAAGGGGAGGTTGATTTATAGTTTTTCCCCCTAAGGTAGTTTATAGTATTGTTTATGGAGGGAAAACCCTGAATTTGAAATTTGGCTATAACTAGTTCAGCGAGAATTAAAATCTCTATATGCAATGTTTCAGAAAGTATAACACGTTGTTGGCAATACCTTAAGGTTCATCTTTTGTTGTCAATTTTGAGCCAATTTCTTAAGTTGACAGGAAATTAAAAGACATCTGATTGTTTTTTCCTTTTGTAATTGCAAATTTTAATTGGTTCTACTGTAGTACAGGGCGTAAATTATTTGGATTCTTATGATTGCTCTAGGATACATAATTGCTAGGATGTCATGTTGTCACTCTCTTCAAATGTGCCACAACTATTCTGAGGCACCTACAAATCATCTTTCACTAGCTCCACTTTTTTGTTCCCTCTTCAAAACAATAGTTTTCAGGTAATAGGCTTTGTCTTTTCAACAGTTTACTGTCAAGGCAAGGTGAATAAAGCTAGCGTGATTAATAAGTATTCTAGAAAGCCTCAAAAGCTATATAACCAAGACACCACCTTGAGATGACTATTAGTTGAATACCTCTAACTTGGGGCCACTCCATATGAATTCATTCTCATGATTGTCCCATGCCTATGGGACGACAGGTTGCACATGACTGGTAGAATTGGTCGTTTGCCAAGGTGCCTAAATACCTCTTAGTGAACCCAAGTGGGTAGGGGTGAGAATCGGGTCGGGCCGGGTCTTGGCGGGTTTGAGTTCAAGACACCTTAACCAAAACACGACGTGTGAGTTAAACGGGTTAGTTGTTTCGGATACGAACATGACATGTTTCTAAACGCTACTAACCTGACACGACCCGTGACCTGAGATTTACAAAGGTCGTGGCCGGGTAAATACGACCCAACCCTCCTAACACGACCCAATTATTAACATGTTTAGCAATTCATCAATTTAATCAATTTAAACCCTATACCAACAAAAAAGAAGCAATTTTGACTTGCTTCAGCATGAATTATACCAAAAAATCACAAAATAAATATCCAAAGCATTACAAATATCTCATTACTCAAAAATAGTAAACTTATTAATATTGACATATGGAAAACAAAAACTTTAGAAAGATAGTTACTGCCTGTTTCATGGAATTCAATGAGAAAAAGGATTATATTTTACTATATTTGACCATGATCAACACCATTTAACCTAATCTTGTGACCATAATCAGATATACGGATGTTTGGACAGACATTTTCATCTGAATCTTTAATCTGGGCTATAAATGCATGAGCCCCTTGATTTTTCCCATTAGTATTGAATGGGAAAACACTATCATGTGTGTAGCATGCCGCACATCAATTAAGGGAAAGAATGTCAATTTTTTTAGGCTAAAGCAACAAGAAGGAAAATAGCAAAATAGAAATCATAAAAACCAATTTTGGAACATAAAAGAAGAATCTTACATTAGCTGTTCCACCAATATGGTGATTGTTTCAATGCCTCGGACCTAGAAATAGAAATCCAAAAAACAATTGAGGAAACTGAGAAAAAAGGATAAAATCCACAAATATGCCAAATGCCCAAAAACAAATTCTTAAACTATCTTACATACATTACTTCCATGGATATTAGATAAACACCAAAAATTACATATACTTCCAATTATGAGCATACCAAAGAAAGAAAGAAATGCCAATCTTGATAGCAAGTGAGTGAGCAAACATCCCAATAACCTCCAAGAACGAAAACTTTTCTATCCCGTTCACATACGAACTCAGAGCAATTTTCGCTGTCTCACATATTTTGAGTTTTAGAAAATCTAAACAAGGCTCCTTTATCAACCAGTCATCAAAAAATGGATTAGATCAATAGGGGTTCAGAGGTGGATTTGAGAGATCATCCAAACCAAAAAACCTTATTTCCTGATCATATAAAATGTAATTTCTAAAAGAAACAAATACAAAATGTCTAGATCTGAGATGGTAGGGTCTAGATCTGAGATGGTTGGCTTAGATCTAAGATGATAGGGTTTCACGTTGTCGACTAGCTTATACAGACTAGTAGGGGGGGAGAGAGAGAGATAACCTGGTCGGTGGTTGCTGACGGTGGTGAGGGCCAGTGAAGGGGAGTCAAACCCGTCGGTGTGTGTCGCGATTTGCCAGGAGGGGAGAGGGAGGCATGAAATGAAGTGAGGGATGGGATTATGGTTAGGGATCCAAGGGCTTTCATTAATATAGAGTCGGGTCAATGTTGGGTCTAAAACAGGTTAATCGGGTTCGTGTTGACCCGATTAGATACGCAGGTCAATTTTGGGTTAGGCGGGTTGAACATGAACACGAACTATTAATAAATCGTGTTGGTAGGTTGTGTCATATAGGGGTTTATGTCAAAAAATAGTCAACTCAAACCTATTAATTCGCGTCGTGTTGGAATTTGCCACCCCCACAAGTGGGAATAAAAACACCTAAAACCTGAGTTGGAAAAAGATTCTGAAACAACCAGGGGACAACCATGACTTATTTATTTATTTTTTGGTTGGGAGAAGGAGAAGAACCTAAAAATATAAACGAGCTAGTTGGTGATATTTGTTTATTATAATTATTGCCTTTGCCCAAAGATATTTTGATACATAACTGCCTTGTGGTTGGGAGAGAAATGTAGGTTGCATCATTGGGAGCCAAGTTGTGCTGAGGTGAGTACTGGGTTGTTCAAGTGGTTGAATTTTGACCAAGCAAAATTAGATCTGAAGCTTGAATCAAGCTTTAGCCTAAATGTGTTGAAATTGAGTATATCAACAATTCTGAAGCTTGGAATATTTACATTGACCACATAAGCTTGATGGCAGGCCTAATTGATTTTTTTCACTTATCTAACAGTACAATTGCTTTCAAATGCAAATTAGTTGGTATTATTGTGCTACAAAAGTTTATATGACGCTTCATCTGACTTAATTGCCTTGATAAAACAAGTTTTCTTCTCTTTTAGGGCTTCTTCTCCCAGTCGCATTATGGGGAATTATAATATTGAAATTGCACGGTTATGGAAAAGCCCAGTTTAGCTAATAGTGTGTTGTTAAGCAATTAACCCAATTATTTAAGCTTCTGTTTAGATCTTCCAATTGCCACATATTCATGCTTGATCTTATATAGGGTTGACAAGAACTCTAGTTGAATAGCTTGGTTCACTTGCAACGTCACTCTGTAAGAATTCTCCCCAATTCATTTCTTTAAATGGTCACTAAAGATTGGTCAATATTTATTGTTTTGTTCGGGTGTTTTATCTTTTGCATTACTAAGTGGCTTTTCCCTTTGATGTGCTTTTAGAAACAATTTGGTCAATTGATGGTTTCTTCATTTTTCTGTGATCTAGCTTCTCCAGCTTCTCCGACTAGGCAACCCATGGATAGTTTGGTGCCAGCGTCGCGCTTGAGGACCCATGCTATTGAGAGAGTTTTGGAATGCCGATGTGGAAGTTATAAACCACGCATACGTCTTCGTTGAGGTGGAAATTTCAGTAATATGTGGTGGAAATACTCTTTCTTAGATTTTCTTATATTACATTACAGAGGGGTAAGTTAGTGTTGCTCTAAGGAAGTG
Organism: Ilex aquifolium; assembly: GCA_951799425.1. Classification (NCBI taxonomy): domain Eukaryota; kingdom Viridiplantae; phylum Streptophyta; class Magnoliopsida; order Aquifoliales; family Aquifoliaceae; genus Ilex; species Ilex aquifolium. The sequence continues at coordinate 5,045,270 of OX637392.1, forward strand.
GCAGTTGTTCCAACACACAAACAAGGTGCGTTGAGGTTTATGAGGTATTTTGAGCGCATGTTTGTTGCTTTATTAGCGAAGAGGCGTGACATTTCGCTCTTGGGTCGCCACCATACTGATAGGGAAGCCCAAGGAGCTTTTTCTTTGTGGAGATTTTCCATCACTTTAGTCGTTCTTTTCATTCTGATGTCTACAATGGGATATATAAGAATAATGGCTGTTTGATTGATCTTTTTGCTTTGAATTGGTTGGTAAGTCTTATCTTTCTTTCAATCCTACTGAGCTGAAAGACATGAGACATACATAAAACTCGTTTAGACCTAGTCCCAACTCTCAAAAGTCGTGATTTATATCCACATAGGCTTCTACTGATATTTTCCTTGCGCGTTCGTAGTTTACACGCGCGCCAATGTTTTTCGGGGTAGTTTGCCAAAAGAATGCAACAAGAAATGAAATAAATACAAATGAGAAGCTTTTGTATTTGATGTACTTAAAGAAACTACTTGGATGAGGTGTTTTTCTTTTATTCACTACTTTAAAATGTTTAGAACTCCGATTTTTATTTTTATTTTTTGTTTTTTATCCTTCAACAATGCAATTAAGTAATTTTTATCCCTAATCTACTTATTATTTTAATTGATTTAATGTTAATTTGGGTGGCTTTTATCAATTCTGAAATAAATGGCAGACTTTTCAACTGCCAATATGCTACAACTGTTGAACTCATTTTAGTTTAACCCACCTAATTTAGTAGATAAAGGGTTCGACGATGCAATCACATCTATATTACCTTTTTTTTTTGGCTAAAAATTCTACATTGCTTATGGAATTACGGTAACCAAAAAACTTTAATTTTATTTTGACCTTGAAAAGTCGTTAATGAGTCGCTTTTATGACCAATAGCATTAAAATTTTGCCGTTTTGTTTTCTCTCTCAATATTAAGTCCGTCAATCGTGTCGGATGAGACAGATTCGTGTCAGGTTTTAACGGGTTTGTGCTAATAAACACGTAGTTTATATCTGATTTATTTATTAATACGTATCATATTGAGTTTGTGTCATGTATAAATCGTATATAACCGGTATATAAATGAGTCGTGTCGTGTATTTCTTTTAATTGATTTCACCCATACCCAATTTGTTTATTAATCGAATTGTGTCGAGTTTACTCATTTACGAAACAGAGAAGCTGTCATTTAATTTTCCCTTCATATTCCCATCCTCCAAACTCTTCCTCCCGGATTTTGCTGTGCAGTGCCGTCGCTTTTGAAATTCAAACACCAATGCAACAAAGCATTTTCTGTTATAATGTTAGAATAAATTTAGCTGCTTCCAAAGGACTTCAACAGAGCAAAATATCATCGGATTAGATCTTTTTAGCTTTGATGCATTTATAATGTTAGAGAGATACAACAACAATTTGGCAGCACAGCCCATTGTACCCTGTAACAGATTTTACACAACAAGCCAAGCCCTGCATTTTCTCAGGTTGTCTTCTCAACAAAATCTGGACTGTAATTAGTAACTAACATTCTGTACAGCAGTTTTGCCTCCCCCACCCAAAGAAAAAAAGACCCGAAAGCCTAAATCATGGCAGATTCAGTCCAAAAGCTAAAAGTTCTTCCAGGTTAATCTTCTCTTTTTGATATATGATGATATATATTTACAATTTTCTTCACTGCAAGCTACTGCTGAATGTTGGAGCTCCACAGGCTATGTTCTCTGTAAAAACCAGCATCACCCAGATTAGCCATGTGTGTCCAGGGAAGACATAACTGTTGTAACAGGAAATTAACTAAGAAATTTGATGGTGAATTTGGCATAAACAGTACACCTGAGAGACAAGCTCAAATCAGGTGGATCACCTTTAAGTTAAACTCGATTACTGCGACCGAACACTGGTGAGTTGGGATTGAGGTTCAACGATGGATTCAATTTCACATGGTCCCTCAAGAGCCGTTGAGATACCCGATCAGCTAAAGCAGACTGCACACCATATAATTCCTTGGTGACAGGGCGTCCAAACTGATCTCCATGAAAACCATTTTCAGCTGGAACTATTTCCCGGAACGAAAAAGGAGTTTGTGGCCTCCCTCGAAACATGTCAGGCTTCAGGTTTTGAAAGGAGGGGTTGCCATTGAGGTAGTGACTGTTTGGGGACCTTGGAATCGTTCCCATGCCTTCATGCAAGTAGTTTGTCGGCAGTTTGGGGAGATGAGACGCAGTGGTGCCACTACCAGCAGCAAGAGGTGTGGATGAACCAGATGTCACACGGGGGCTCGATATAGGAGAGGGAGACAATCTTCTATTCATATGATGTGCTGATTGTGGATGCAAACGAGGAGAAACTGGACATGCTACGTTCCTCGGCATTTGGCTGTCACTACAAATCAAAGGGAAAAAAGAAGAAGCAGATATCTCACTATCATAGATGACTTTATTGGCCATGTTGCAACTACTTGGTCTGTATGCTCTCAGAAGCACAAGAAGTCCAGTCATGCATCAATAAATTCCTTGAAGGTGATCAAAGGCACACCAGGAAAGTAATACTATCAGACACAAAGCCGACTTCTTTTGGAAATACCAACATTGACAAAGACTTCAATTATACTGCATCCAACATACCACATTGAAGAAAGCGATATCATTTACCCCAAGGAAGTTATCACGAGGAAACCATAACAATCATCATTCATGCAACAAATGGTGTAAGATGGCTTTCAATGACATACATTATTGCCAAACATTCATAACAAGTAAACTTGAAAGTGAAAACATTTCCCCTGCAAAGAAAAGCATTATGAAAATAATAATATTTAAGCCGTTGAAAGGAACCACTAAATTCATCTACCCAGAGTAAGCAGCACGGACACTGACAGTCTTACTGTGCACAAGCAGTATACTAACAGCCACTAATGTCATATTCACTGTGCCTCCATGCATGCATGCATGTACCAGCTGGAGAGAGAGAGAGAGACCTGAACCCTGAACCACTTTTTGGACCTCTAGAGTGATGAATAGCCACTCCTTCTGAGTCCATCCACAAATGATTTCTGGCATGTCCAACACCCTAAAACATCAAGTTTGTGAACCAACAGTCAATCCAAAGGCAAGCCTCAAAGCCACAACCAATAACAGAAACAAATTTATTACAGATCACCCAAAGTGCATCCTTGTGGAATAATACATAAACAAGACTTCCCTAGGATCAATTTAGCTAAAATATTATATACAAGGAATCAATACAACTGAACTACATTAAATAAAGTGGACTTAGAATAGCTGGATAGACAATACCACAAAAAAAAAAAAGCATCATTTCGGAAGATATCAACTCAGACTAGTGGATGATGTTATGTTTTGACATGATAAGCAAATAGGATCTGGATAAACTCAGGCCTGGGCATGGTCTTAAGACTCTTAACAGGTGATTTGGATCCAAGGGAACACAAAACAAGTTACAGACCACTTGTTTTACTGTCTTGGAATGCAATTTTCATGCCTTAGTTCTAAGATGTCCAATCCCGCCACACACAGAAAAACTCGTCAGCTTAACAACAGATTGCATGGCTATGACTTTTCTCAGTTGTTTCGGTAAGGGGCTGATTTCTGTTTTTCTTTCCTTACTTTCAGCTTTGAAGAATCCAGTCTTATATCACAGGTCAGGCATAATCAATAATACTCTGCAACTAAAGATCGTTACATTACATTTCCTCCAACATTTAGAGAGGGCTCCTATTGAGATTTTCTTTACTTAGCCAAGTCATAATCAAAACACAACAAAGGAATAAACAAAATAAAGCGTTTCATGCATGCTGCTTAGTCAAACAAAATAATAGCATGGACATAAAAGGAAAGCACCTACCACCAATCTTACCGCATTTGTAATTTCAGGTATTGCTTCTAGAAGTTCAGGACATAGAAATGAGCCTTCTGATGCTGTGGTATTTTTAACAAACGGGTGCTCCAAAAGCTGAGCAGCCGTAGGACGGTGTAGTGGGTTGCGCTGCAAACACTGCCGTACAAAGTCCTTGCCATCTTCTGAGAGATTATCAGGCATAGCAGGAAGTTCCTTGCTGTTTCCAATCTTAAACATAGCAGCAACCTTTTGGAAAATAAGAAAGATAAGAATCAGGTCAAGAAATTCAAACAAGTAGTATATTTTGTTTACAAGAAACAGATTTGCTTATATGCAATAATAGAGAAAATTACTAAAATATTAAGCCAAACTGAGTTGACTAACCCCTTCATACTGACTCCAAGGTGGTTTTGATGTAGCCATCTCCAAAACCGTGCACCCAAGGCTCCATATATCCACAGCAAGATTGCAACCATTTGAATTCTTTATAACCTGAACAGACAATGCAATAGAGAAATATTATTAAAGAAGCATTGGCAAGAATAGTGACTCAAGAGTGTATGACTTTGTGATTTCGCTGACCTCAGGTGCCATCCAGTAAGGACTGCCCTTGAATGACAACGGACAAGACTGCCCAGTTATCTGCAAGTTATAAAAATTAACTTATACACAAAGTGTAGCCTGCAAAGTAATTAAAAAAAGAAAAGAAAGAAGAACCCCACAAAGTATTTAGAGTGTGGCTCGAAACAGTTTACCAGAGCAATAATTTTATTATTAAAAAGCTTATTTCTGTTATTTCCATACCTTTTCTATGTTGACTAACCTTAAATTAACTTAAATACACAGCATAGCTTCCACTTTACAGAAGATGCCAATGTTAACATCTAGTTCAGAACCAACTGCATTAGCAAAGAGATATATTGCCACCCATAGGGGACTTCAAGTACATAATATATCTATGTTGCAGATACAGCACCTGCATTTAAAACTAATAATCAATTGCATTTGTGACAGAATGTTGCAAGATAAAGTTCTACAAAGTGTTCTCCCAACCAAGATCCAAATTGTCAATACTACTCTTTTTATGCCAACTCCACCCAAGGTTGTTTCAGGTGATCTCCATCTTTCTGCTGGAGGCATTTCCATGTAGGATGCCAAAAAAACCCAAGCTACGGTTTAATTGATTCTTTGAAAAAGTGCTCTCTCAGTCCTCACCTATCTCCCGTTTGGCTCAGTTATTGACCTGTTTCTCTCCTGCTAGATGTTTACCAGAGGAAAATAGGAGGAACTAAACTTCCTTAAATGATAACATACAATACTTGTTGGAGTTATTTCCTAGTTTGGAGTTATTTCCTAGTTTGGAGTTATTTCCTTATTTTACCTAGTTTGGAGTTATTTCCTAGTTTGGAATTATTTCCTAGTTTGTTAGGGTTTTCCTTATTTTACCCTTATTGTACCTGTATTTTTGACTATATATACGGGGGCTCTACAATTGGTTTGTATCCCTTTCTTTCTTCTAAATATTTCAAGTGTACTCAATAAAGGAAACCTTCACTTGAAATTCCCTAGAACAAGAAGTGTATCAACACATCTCTTTCCAAGCTTTGTTGCTGCCTTGATCGTTATAGCAAGTTAAATAAATAAGACCATATCTTGCAGATCTTGACATGCCTCGATGAATTTCAGGCAATTTTTGCCTTACTTGCTCATAAATAACTTCACATAAATCCCAGTATTTTTGCATACTCCATGCTGTCTATAATAAACTTTTGTCAATCATATAGGATGTTATTGGACCTGTTTAACAACGAAGATAATTGTATCTAAATTTTTTTAAAGAAATTCTCTTACGTGCTTTGCCATCCCAAAATCTGCCAATTTCACACGGCCATTAGGATCAACCAGAATATTTGCTCCTTTGATGTCCCTAACAAAAAAGGATTCAACAAGCCTATCAATAAGCGCTGTCGAGAAGATGACTAAACACACTGGGACCATTAGAAGTAAGCAATAAAAGGCAAACATATAATAATAAGCAGCCAAAACTTCCCAACAACTAAACTCACCTATGGACCGTATTTTTAGCATGCAAATATGCAAGCCCTGACAATATTTGTTGAGTGTAACTTCGAATTGCTATTTCACCCAACTGGCCATAGTCTTGAAGAATTTTGTAGATGGAACCACCAGACACGTACTCAAGGAATATGTATAGTTTGTCGTCTACCTGTAGAAAGCATAAAACAAGGACAAATATCAACAAATAAGCACTCAAGCAAACTATAGATGTAATATTACTGCACGTCAAATAATGTTCACTAAAGAGACATTACTACCAAGTACCAACTTTTTGAAATAGTGATTTTATGCAATTGGTGTATAAATTAAGCCTTTTAAGTTTAACAGCATTGACCTACCGACATAACAATAAAGTATTACATCTTCTAGAAGCCGTTGAATACTGTAATAGCAATAATAACGAATAAGTTCTTCACTTTCTGCCCCTAAATAATCCACATATCCTAGAAAATTTTAATTGTCAAAATGAGTATGACCATGTAAAGCTTCTCAGAAAAACTTACTAGGAAAAATTAAATGTCAAATGTTGAATAAAACAAAAACAACACACTACGAGAACAAATAATGCACATAATAAAACAAAACTGCAGCGAAGAGTTATAAAACTTACGGTATCAGATCCATAATATCGAACAATGTTTGGATGTTGTAACCGACTTAGCAGTGAAATTTCCTGCCAAATATCAACCACAAAAGAGAAAAAGACTTGGGATTAAAGTCTTCCTCAAAGTTATGGATTCACAAAAATAAGTTGTAAATAATTATTTGAAGTTTTGTGCTAAGGAAAACTCACTTGCCCTAGCTGTTGTGCACTTTCCTTAGACTTTGAATCATCTGAAAATAATGTTACCTCCTTCATTGCGCACATCTCGCCATTTTCACTGCAGCCCAGGCAGTCAGTAAAAACAGATAAACATAGAATATCACAAGAGAAGAAGTCATGTCATCAATCCACTATTTATTTTGAATCAAGACAGAAGAGGGAAAGAGTGATGTTGGAGTCCTTAACATTTAAGACATAACCATACCAATCCAAACTAATGAATTAGTTAAACCACTTAGGTTGTGGAAAACCTGGCACAGCTAACAAACCATCAATTCTAAGGAATAAAGTGTGGTGGTAAAACATCGAATCAGAATTCAACCGCCTGTTGTTACAGACCTGTTAAAACCAATATACACCTGCCCAAAGGTGCCTCTGCCAAGAAGCCGTCCCTTCTTCCAGCAGCAACCAGGGCTTGGTGGATCTGTCCTTCCAGGACTTCGCAGGACTGTAGGTGTTGTTCCCATTGAATATGAAGGAGAAAAACGATAAGGATTAGAAATCACTAGAGGAGGAAGGGGCAGCTGATAGCTTTGTTTCTTTCCTTCATCAGGCAAGTTTGTAGGTGATTCTGTGGCTGCTCCTCCATTCAGAGGGCTTACTGCAGCACTGTGTATTCTGGAGCAGGGCCCAGGGCTTATCATTCTGGGGCTAGGTATTGGTGAACACTCCGGACTACACTTGCTGTGCTTCCAAAAAAGCTGTCTTGACATATCTCCTCCAACTGAATTATGCCCAGAATTCTGACCTGGGCCTGGACTAGAACATTGTCCAGAACCAAGTAAAGCTTTATCTGCATAGGGCTTTCCGGTCAAGAAACCAGAATTCAGCACAGGCTCATGACCAAATACTCTCACTGTACTTCTTGAAGGATTTGGCATAGAGCTGCCAAGAGCACAATAAAAAGCCCCATGGTGAGGAATCTGTGAACTTGGCATCTGAGAGCTTAAAGGCTCCTGCTTAGGTGATGTAAGGGTAGTCTGATTGTTCAACGATAAGTTAGCCAGCTTCAACATCTCTCGTGAGCTCTTAAGAAGGGAAATGCCTGATTGATCCTTGTGCTTTACACTTCAGCAAAGGCAGACAGATGTGTTAGTCATGGGACAGACAAACATAACCACGAGAAAAAAAAATTGCCAAGCACTTTCACATAATAATTATCTGTTGAAATTATAGCCTTAAGGGTATAATTGTGGTTATTAAAAGCGAACTCACCTCGAAGGACTGTTCATGGCAGTTTTATTCTCGTTTTCACAGTCAGATGCCTGGGGACTTAGGAGGCGCGAGTCAGATGGATCATCACTCTCTATTGAAATGTCACTAGAAACAGAAGTGGTCACTAAAACTCCCTCAGCATCTGTGGGATCCAGACCATTCCCTACACATTCAGGTGTGGGAAGGGGGGGGAACAATAAAGGCTTGGAGCCTTTATCTGGTAGTTCTTTTGTCGATGCATCGTCTTCAGAATTAACATGAAGTTGACGGGTAACCTTTGCCTCAGGAAGTGTAAGTGGTTGGCCATGAGGCCTCTCTACAAATGTCTGGCAACATGCCACTTGTGTGGAGGGTGATGGCGAGCGTGATACTGCACGAGATCGAGATCCGTTCTCTGAAACACCATCACTACGACGTCTTCGAGAAATGCCTGACCTACCCCTACCGGTGCACTTTACTTCAGATGCAATCTTTAATTTCCTGTGTATCGTATCAATGAAGCTTTCCTTGTTTGCTTTCTTCTTTACTTTTTTGGAGGAAGACTTTCTCCACCATGAAGGCATTATTATATGATAAATTTATAGAAACGGAAGGTTTTATCACATATCAATCAAGCTTGTATCAGACCGTCTGTTGTTAGGTTTGGGATAGTGACAATTACTACAATTGTCCTCTCCATAAAATTTCCCAAGGAAGGATTACAACCGAATACCAATGCCATTTTAAAATTCTACGAGGAGAATTAGGGTGGTTCAGAACGATTTGTGCATGCATGGCCCTGCATTAATATTAAACATCGTTAAAACCTCATCAAATATGCATAAAAATATTGATGTAAAGTAATTCTCCAGATTGCAACAATCCAGAACACTTCATTGAATTTGTCCAATCAATATAAGTGTGCAATTGCATGGATAGATTCCTCTATTATGCAAAACAAAGTTCGCAATCTCCGTGGTTTGCAAAGTTCTCCATGATCTGCAAGTGCTGCACCATGCATTGCAGTTCCAACATTTTCTACCAAAGCATACCAAGTGTGCTACCACTCATCCAACTGGGGATGCAAATGAATCAAACTGAGCTGAGCACCAGAATGTTCAGGCTTAGCTTATTCAAGCTTGGATCATCAAATTTTTGCCTAATCTCGGGCTCGACTTGGCTCATCAAACAACCGAGCTCGAGCTTGTATTCGAGCTTAAATTCGAGTTCAAGCTGATGTCCATGATCCATCTCGTTTATACATATATATATATATAGTATTAGATAAATACATTAGTAGACAATTATATGTACATATGCAATATGTAACACATACAAAATATATATTAGATATCAAATATATGTTCACAAGCCTAACAAACCATTGTTCAGACTCGGTGCGTTTATCAAATGAACTTCCAAATAGACTTGAGCTACTGACTCAGTTTCATTAACAATCAAAACCTTTTGTTTAATTTCACATGGAAACTCTATAAAAACCATATTGAACATGCATATTCTAAAATAAATGACTCATCATTAAAAAACTCATATTTTGGAGCAAGCTTGAAGGTCAATGAAGACTACAATTTTTGCAATCAAACTAGAGAGAGACATTCATAAGTTCACCTAATAACAAAAATGAGAAGGAGAAGATATTCGGCACCTTTGGGTAATAAAGACTTGTTGTTATCATTCCACTCAGTAATCCATCCAGCTTAACTGTCAAAGTGTTCTGTTGAGCAGAGATCTAGCGGCCCATATAAACTCCTCAAATGACTTAGGAGCTGCAATCACATCACAAACCCTTTCAGCCACTAATCAAAAATAAAATAAGGTAAATAAGTCTTTTTCATATAAAGACACACTTATCAAATTAGTCCTTCATAATCATTCAAACCATGTAGCGACAAATTAGATGCCGATATGCCAGCTGACTTGGCAAGTTCTACTAGTCTAGATGGGCAATAAAACCCAAAATTCAATGACATATAGATGGAACTGATTATGTTAAAAAAGAACCCACTGATGGATCAAGAGAATATTTTCATCATTCATGCCACTCATACCCAATTGCATGTAATAAGGTGTCTGATATTTTACATTCATTGGAATTATGATCCACCAGGTAAATTAAACACATTTGGACAAAAATTTAACGAATTCTCCTGTGTGTTTCACGTTTTACCAAATTTTTGGATAAACTTATGAATCAAAGATTCAATTAAACACATTCTGACACGCTCCATTATTCCGTTATCCAGAGTTTACCAAACTTGTACATATATTTATGGTTCATAAAACAATCTAACACTTTCTAAAACGATCATAACGAATTCTTACACGTGTTGCGCGACCCTATTTACTCATAAATTTGTTAATCATTGGTTCAATTAAACACAATCTAACATGATCTTCATGAATTATTCCACGTGTTAACGTCTTACTAAAAGTTTTCATCTAAAATGATTAATAATTTTCCCAATCATTCATATTCCTGCAGGAAATTAACAAACCCTGCACACATTCATGTTTTACCAAATTTGCACATATATATATCATTCCAAAAAAATACTTTTGCAACAAAAATCAATCAAAAACTACAATTTTTGTATCACCTACTACCCTAATTCAACTCCACTTCCACTCACATTCGCAACTTAAACAATTCCAAGTTCCTATGCTTAGGTTCATAGGGCAGTAAACCACAACATACTCAAAACTTCTTTTTTTTTTTTTTTTTAAAAGGATCACAGCATAATCAAGCTCAACAACCGAAAAAAATACAATCTTCAATACAGAATTACAGTTCCAACAAACCATCCCATAACTCATAAGCCATAACAACATAATCAAATCCATATCTGCATGTCTATGTACACATATAAGCAAATGCATAGCACTCAAATTACCTGAAAGGAAGAAAAAAACAGGAACAATTTTCTACAAACTCACAATCAAAGGGTCCTCAAAACTACTGAAATTCACCAGAAAATGAACACAATGACTTGTAACACTGAAGATTTTACTAAATTGAGGCCTCCGAAGCCATAAAAAAGTAGTTTTGAAGAGTAAATAACACTCATTAAGCCCATGAAAACCCTAACACAACCAGTGATTATACACACACTGATAAGAATGGTGAACTCATATACTTATGTATATATATATATAGCTCTTATATTCGTCAGTTACGAACTTACTAGCAGCCAAAATCGAGCTCAGTAACAAAAAAGTCAACACCCTCATTATTTCTCCACCAGTCACCGGAGGGTAAAACCGAAGCCAACCACTCCGAGTTAGTTCGAAGTGTCCGTTACCGAAGAGTTGCGGAAAGAAGAAGAACAGAAACATGAATTTTAGAGAGAGAAAACGTCCGTTTTTCTCTCTTTTTTGGAGAGAGAGAGTCTGTGTCATTATATCTACGTGTCTATATTGAGAGGGAAATTAATTATAGGGACCAATTACATTTTTATCCCCTTAAATTTTCCTTAAATTTTTTGTCTTTATCCTACCAAAATAAAGCATCTCACATAGACTTTTTTTTTTATTTTTTTTGTTAAGAAAAAAGGCATAGATTTTTTATTTTTCAAATATATTCACAGTACGAGTAACTCGTACCTGAATGTACAGTATAATGTGAATGATTTTGAGAGAGATGTTGATGACCGTTGAATGAGTCTATTTGAAACTGTCGAATAAACTTATTAAAATATGTTATATTTTATATTATAGATTAACATTTGATTTCTCAAAAAAAAGAAGAAAAAAAAAAGAAAATGGTATCTGAATAACTAAGTGACGGTTATTTTTATCATTCAAAATAAAGCATCTAACATTGAATTTTGATTTTCTTAAATACATTCTCAATAACGTTTGATTTCTCAAAAAACAGAATAAGGTATTTAGAGAATTAAATGATGTATATTTTTCTATCCGTAAAAGGGTTTTGTCGGAGAATCGATGTCATGGTGTATTATAATAATATTTTACTCACTATTAAATATTACACTTTTATTTCTTTAAAAATGGCTCAAAATCTTGTATTTGACACGTGGAATATTAGTAGATGGAAAAAATAAAGGCGGTTAACCAATTGGGATACATTATTATTTACTATAGTCTAAAAAATATATACTTTTTATATATTAAAGGGATAAAAAATATATATATTAAAAAATTAGGGGGATAAGGTGCATGTCTAATTATTGGAAAAGTGAATATTAATTGGAAAAATATGATGAGTAAGGTGAGAAGGGTGATGCATGATAATAACGGATAGTAATATACTCATGATGTCATTTATTTGAATTTGGGGGTCATAATGGTGGAATAGTTTTTTCATGGTATGATATGATGTTGTTATTGGGTACAATGTAATTATTGTTTTTTTGTAATAAATTTTACCACCAACTTACTTATTTTATTACCTCATCAATTATCCAATATGCTTTTTATAGGCAAATTTTCATTTGTTTATGTTTGCATTTTTGGCGACAATTACAAATATTTCTCTATTCAAGTAATATATCGTAAATTTGAGTTTGAGAATTAATTTCTAAAATAGAAATTAAAGTATTTATCATTTACATTTTCGAGATCTCATTATTGACACGAGTCTTATACATTGATTATGACATTTTACTGTTATTCACGAAAAAAAAAATATATAGGAATGAAGAAGATAAAAGGAAGGGTATGTAAGATTATAAGAAAAGCAAAAAAAAAAAGAAATATAAATTGTTTCTACCTTAGATCAATATTTTTTTGTGTGTTTCAATTTTATTTTGATTTAACTTTGATTACGCCATTTTAACACGGGATTTATGCAAAATTACCAAATATGGGTTAGCCTTAACGGGCATAATTCACTTACGATCCCTTCAAATTCATTTAATTAATGAGTCGTGTGTAAAATGATTTACTTACTCAACTTGGACAATTAGTTACACAAGACGAGACGAGACAATTCATTATTGCTCCTACAATTAATTAATTGCACCAAGTTTTATTGTTTTTTCTCCATAAAATAGAAAAGACAAAAGATAATTGATGGCTTTCTTCTCATTAATGAGTTACGAAATTTTTCTCACCAACTCTACTACTTTCCATGGAAGTAATCCAATTTTCTGTAACCGATGAGAGTTAATACGATTACAGAAATCTAAGCCAACCTACCCATCTGGGTACAGCCCAGAAAGTCCAAATTAGTGGGGATGCCGCTTGAAAACATTAGGCCCAATAACTTCATTTTGGGCTAATTCAGCCCAAATAAGACTAGTTTGAAACACATTTAAATTTGTTTAAAATTTTAAGTCTATAGTTTTTTTTTTTTAACAGTAAATTGAAATTTAATTCAACTAGGAAAATGAAAAAGTTGAAAAAGTTGAAAAAAATTGAAAAAGTTGGAGTGTTTTTTAAAAAATTGAAAAAGTTGAAAAAAATCCGTTTAGAGTAACTTTCTAGTTTTTTGGATTTTATGTCAAAATAAAAAAATAATTACATGTACATATAGATTATGCATAGTAGCTCCCAAAAAATAAGAATTTTAAAATTTTTACGAGACTAATAATATTTTATGAATAAAAAAAACTAAAAAATTATGTGAAACCTGCAACAAAATTCCAAAAAATAAGAAGAAAAGCCTATAAAATTAACTTCTTGAATCAACATAATTTTTTTTGAGTTCAAAAAGTTGTTGTATAAAATGGTCTAAAAACTCAAGTTTAAACGGATCTGACTTATTTTACTCATTTTTGTTTTTGTTTTTAGTCAGACTTATTTTCTTCCAAAGCCTTAAAAATCAACCTATTTCAACCCACAAACAGGCCCAATACAAGTGTGGGTAGTTGGAGGTAATTGCTCACCAAAGTAACCCTTTAAGGGCATGATATACAGCCCAGACGTTTGTTTAAGAAAATGTCCGGACCAATTAGCTGATTCTGTAGGTGTCCAACCCAATTAATTGAGCCCAATAGATCATCCGAGGGGACTTGCACACCAAAGAGTTTTCAAGGCCGAATTGGCAAATTCATCCAAACAGCATTTGCATCTTTATATGCACTAAGAACTTGGATTCTCTCGCTTAATGTTTGAGTTTGAGTCTCCATAATTATGACAATTCGGTGGGACTAAACATACTCTTTAACGTCTAGAGCACACGGTGAGACTTCAGCTTCCGCCCTGACATAAGAGTGATGAGATCTTCAGCGTAGATATTTATGCAAGCCACACAAATATGTAGATTTATTTATTTACATAACCATTTTAAGCGCGCGCGCACACATCTATATAATAAAGTAGTTTACAATTCAAATTTCAAAAGATAAACAAAATGATTTTTGTTTTTCGCGGTTCAGATCGCTTTAAATTTTACTTTAAAGTTAATCTAACGGCTAATATTAACACTCTAAATTTAATAGAAAAAATAGGCTCATAAAGGGTGTGTTTAGAGTGACTTTTTAAAAGTACTTCTAGAAATTATTTCTCATAAGTACTTTAAAAAAATATATATAGTGTTTTAAACCACACCACTACCACCATCGCCACCGCCACCATGGTCATTGTCACCCACCACAACCATCACCGTCTCCTACCACCACCACCTCCACTACAACCGATGCTTAAATTCATTTATCTCTCCTCTATGTTTGTAATTTAATTTTGGATATGAATACAAATATATTTATTGTTTACCATTTTTTATTACTCTATACTTCAGGTATAGAAAATAATTAGTATATGTATATAACAGGGTTAGGAGATGCCTTTATGTGGCTTGCATAAAAGGTGAGAGAGTGACATAAAGTCGTTAACAAATACAAGTAGATAAGTGCATTTAAGTGTTTCCCATCGGTAACAATCCATCGTTTTCATTAGGGTGGCAATTTTAAATAGGGTGTATCAATCCGACACAAAACGATGGGTTATGTGTTTTCTCGTAATGAATTTTATTATGATACGATTGAATATGACGAATTATATCAACTCTAATTTTGATTGAAGGTGTTTTCTATTGGTCCGTAAGGAAAGTGTCAGTTTAACAACTATGTTGCTATGATTTAGAATCTGAGAGCAATTATTTTAGAGCAATGCTATATAACTTAAATTTGTAACCCAAATTTGTATTTCAAATGAAGGGGACCATTGGATCAGTAGATCCCATTTAAAAAAGTTGATAGGACTCACTCAACCAATGGTTCCCCTTCATTTGGGATGCATATTTAGAATGCAGATTTGAGTTATATAGTATTTTCCATTATTTTATGCAAATAATGCTAAAAATTAAGACTCTGTATTTAATAGCTTCTTTTGAGTACTCTCAATTAATGAAAACTAGACTAGATAATAACCCTTTCTATCTATGGTTTCATTTGCACATTAATTGTATTTGGTGTAACAATATTTATAAGCACTAATTTATAGGTACAAGTAGTTTAATGGTCTCAATCTCCAAGAATCTTAAGATTCAAGTCTCACCAACAAACATATATATTGTTGTCTTCTCCTTTATGTTGTTGTTGTTATTATTATTATTATTATTAATTTTTTACTATAAGGTGTTTAGACTTGCGATTATTCTCTCGAATTCAGTGGCTCTTCTTTATGTTGTTGACAAAGCCCACGTGTAAGATTATTTCAAACTTAAATATGTATTATGATTGAGCAATATTGTAGGGATTTAATTGGGGACATAATTTAATATAGTTATTAAATTAAGTGCAAATTTCGTTATTAAATGAAACTCATTTTTAATTGAATACTTATAATTGATTAAGTCTTAAGATTAACTCTGTATATCAAGTCTAAACAGCATTTTCCATTATGATTTTGTATGAAAGAAAGTGAGTCACTTCAAAGAGGCACCAAGAAAATGCCTCTAATTTCCTAAATTCAATGGGTGTCATAATGCTACATGAAAGTTTTGGACCTTGGTATTGGAACTTCGCCCACCTAGATTAGTTTCGAAACAAAATAACTAGTTCAATATTATTTGAAAAATATTATCGGGACTTAATTGAATGTAGTCATTAGATTGAAAATGCGGTTACTATTAAAAATGCACCTGTTGAGATGAACTCTGGTGTGGCTGAAGCTGCAAATAAGATAGTAACATAGGAGGTTTTTCTCTCCACAAAGTGAATATATACAATGCATGATGACATTGAAACAGTCTGACCCCCAAAACATTTAGGTATGGAGTTAGGTCAAATAAAAAATCTAAATCTTAAAGAACATAAGGCCCACAAAAACCCGGAAAGTAAAGTTCACAAAAAATATTTCAATTGAGATACTAAATTATATAAAAAGATTAACTTCTTTTTCAAATGCATTCATTATTTCCTAAATATTATTGACAATTTTTATAATAACTACTTCTGCAGAAGAAAATTGTTTAAATTAAAATTACTAAAATTTTATTTAAGATCGACTAAAACACAAGAAAAATTAAATAAATTAGCAATTATATTAAAAAAAACCTCATTATAAAAATCTAAGTAGTATTTTTACATCACAAAAAGTGAAAAGAACACATTTTAGATGACTTTTTATTAATATTAGAAAGTAAAAAAACTTCATTTATATTTGTTACTTTAGGCTCCAAATTGTCTAAGGTCGCTCCTGAGGGTAGATTATAAGAGATTTATCTCTCATGAATACCTTAGTTTCAACATGGATGACGTGCTTTTGACCGGACTAATGAGGGTATTAATTGAGGTGCACGTTAATTGACTCAAACACTCATGACTGTTGAATCAAAAAAAAAAAAAAATTATCCTATTTTTATACTTTAGCTTGTTGTTTTTAATATTTGCAGATTCTGAAAAATTTCGCATTTTATTTGCCACTTCAATCAGAGCATTACATTTATATATATATATATATATGCTGTTCTCCAATAAGACAATGAAAAAAAAAAAAGAAAAAAAAAAATTGTTACATGTAAAATGTAGTCATTATTGTCACCTTCAAGCTCTATCTTCATCCGGGACATAGGTAAAACCGTTTAAAAATAGCAGTATATAGATTAGGGAAATGCAAACTGGCCAATGATGATAGGTTGTGACGACCACCCTAATAAATCTCTGACAGCCATACGAAATCAGCCATACTTTACTTCATCAAGTGGTGATGAAGGTGCCTGTCAAAGAATCATCACAGCAACAGTGACTCTATCATATATAGTTATAATATGCATCGTATTGATCATAAGCAAACCTTAAGCAATCCCATTGACCATTTCAAACTGTCCATGGCAGTTACCGTTACTGAGGCTCTCCTTATCACCCATGTTACTTCCTTTGCCAATTTTAGCCAATATGGTGGACAAGTCTCTAGGGTGCACATTTACCTTAAGCCCATACTTCATGAACAATGTCAATGACATCTTTTGCTCCACTTTGTGGCCCGGCACCACCGTGAGCCGGTGGCGGAGTAATACCGCCGCCGCTATCGACTTCATTTGCAAGTAAGCTAAGTCCTTACCCAAACAAATCCGTGGACCGGCATTGAACGACACGAATTTGAATGAATCTTGAAGATCAAATTTTTTGCCATCTTTTGATAACCACCTTTCGGGCTTAAACTCCAGGCAATCTTCACCCCAAATGTACTTCATTCGACCGGTCGAATATATCGAATAGGTGATGCTCGAGCCCGCCGGTACAAATGTTCCATCTGGCAATATGTCGTCGGTGATGACATGCTTTGAGTCTTCTGGCACCGATGGATATAGTCTAAGGGCCTCCGATAATGCTGCCTTAAGGTATATCAATCGGTCAATTTCTTCAAACACTAAAGGATCATCAAGCCACTTAGAGGTGTCGTTGTCGCCACGTGTCTCCATCAGAATGGTGCATATTTCTATCAAGATTTTCTCTTCCACTCGGGGGTTTTTAGTAACCAACCAGAAAAACCAGCTCAGCGCAACTGATGAAGTGTCACGTCCAGCTAAAATGAAATTGAGTGCCACCTGTTGCAAGAACGTGTCCGAGTAGGACTCTTTTTTCTTCATGAACCTAGAGAGCAAATCATCATGTGGGGTCCCACCGTTCTGCTGAGTCAGCAACTCGAGCTTACGTGTATTGATGACATTTGTCATATAATCGTCCACATGTTTCATGCTTTGGCTCAAGCTGACCTCCATTCCAAGCCGAAGCCATTTTTTCAACTTCCAAATAAACTCGGGCAAAATAAAACGTTGCAATGTAGCTTCAGTGGCTCGGTCGAAAGCCGAGGCAAAGCTATTCTCTGGGAGCCCAGCGGAGAGAGTCTGTGGATCTTTACCAAAAGCCAAGCCGCAAATGTTATCGAAAGTAAGCCGAAGCAAGAGGTCTTGAAGATCAACCGGCTTGGTTTCCAATTGAGCCGTTTTGAGAATGGGACAGAACCTGTTCTTGATGGCTCGGCTCACCCACCTAGCCATGGCTTGTCTAAGCGTCCGGGTGGTGAATTCCAGTGCGGCTGTCTTTCTTTGAAACAGCCACGTGTCACCATCAGAATTGAAGATCCCCTCACCAAGCAGATCATGGAACACAGCTTGCCAGTTGGGACCCTTCGGGTAATTATCAAACCTTAACTTCAATATGTGTTCAAGGTTCTTGGGATCGCACGTGACAGTCACGAGACCTTGCTTCCGGGCTAAAAATGGAATTGCACATATGCAAGTCTGGTAAGTGCCGCCACACGCTTGAAGGTTTGCGGCGATCCAGTCATGCATGCGATTCGCGTTCTTGATTAGGCCCGGCATGCTACCCAATAAGGGCCAGACACGTGGACCCTTTGAACCGCTCAAAGACCTCGTGATGGTTTTAAACCATAGTATATAAGCCACGACAAACGATAAGAGCATTATGGCCGTAGATATATCCATCTGATCTGTAGGTCCCACTTAAGTAAAACCAGTTGTAAAATGATCTAAATGCACACGAAACACCGTAAAGCCACCTTCCTCTCTAATGACTCGCCTGAATATCACTTGGCAGAGATACAAAAACAAAACCAGAATGCAGAATGTGATGCTTACCAGTAAAAATATAGCCGTTGAAGCTGTGAATTTTGAACTTGTGACTCTGAAAAAGGGTTTAAGAATGAAATCCCAGATCAGAAATATCAGTGAGATTCATGGTGTATATGTATGTTGTTGCACAGAAATCTAAGAATTCAACAATGTGAGAGAAAACACAAAGGAAAATGGAAGAAAAAATAGTTGCAGAGAGAGAGAGAGAGGGCTGATAATAACCGAGATGATAAGGGAACAGCGATTTATAGACGAAAACCAAAAGAGTGGCAATAAATGGGTGGGCCGAACTGTAGTTGAAATTCAGTATAGGGACACATATTTCTCGCTCCAAAAGTTTTCTCTTTCTCAATCTCTATCTCAACTTCTCTCTTCTACATACCACACTAAGCAGCTTTAAAGAACCGCCATTAAATGCCACCAGAGGTCGTTGGATAGCAAATTAGACAACCCATTAACAGCCCCACACACACACACCCATTCCAATCTGTAAAGTATAACCCACTTTGACACTAAACCCACATCCAGTCTTCTCCCACTACCTCTCTCTCTCTCTCTCTATATATATATACATGTGTATATGTCTATGGTTATGTTTCTCTCTCTGGAGGTGCTCACCTAATTTGGCAGGAAAGAGCTCCAAACTTAAAGTGAAGCATTGAATGAAGAGGAAAGAAAGGGAGGGGTGCAAGTAAATGAGATTAGTTGAGAAGATTATAGACGAAACTACGACTGGGTTAGTGGGTTATCAGGTGAGAAGAGAGAAAACCGGTCATAGATATCGGTCTGTTCCAGTTTTGTTGTCATGTGGCCGGTTGGGGTTCGGTGAGCAACCTCCCAACGCTTAAATACTAGCAATCCGCCGACGTTGTCGTTTTATACAAAGTACCTTCGTTGTCTCAAGCCTCAAGCAAACCCCATCAATTTTCATGACCAAAAAAAAAAAAAGCAAACCCCATCAAAGGGTTTACATATATATATTTTTTAAGAACGAGGAATCTACCACAAAAAAAAATATTAACATTGAGCTTAAGAGTCACTAACAAGAATTAAATTCTAAACATTCGTGTTTATAATTTATCCTAAATCAATCATATTTCACTAGGCTCTTTTTTATATTTTTGATCGGAATATATCACTAGACTATTCGTGTGAATTTAAAACTGTTTATATTCATTGAGTCACTTACGTTTAAACCTTTATGTATTGAAAATTTATTATAGAATAAAATAGACATATACCCAAATTGAATACCAAAAATTTAAGTTTCACTAGAAATAACTATCACCGATCTTAAAATATGATGATTAATACTTAAGTTTTAGTCTTAATTTCGATCTCAAACGATTTTATTTTGTTGTAAAGTCACCTTATTAGGTCATAACCTCTTCCTCCTCAATTGGTGCAATTTTAGAGACAATACCAAAGAATAACACTTTGGTGCCATATTCGTACCAAACTTTGTTCCTTTCTTGAGTATTCCACTCAAAATCAAATTTAATATTTTTCTATGCTCATGGTGGAAGTATTTTACTCTTTTGTTTTGCAGTTGGTCCAAAATAGGTCAACAAATTCCAAAACTACGAATATACTAATACCATTAGATGCGTATGACGGTTGTTGCGGATTCTAGGATTAGGTAAGTACGATGTAATGCTGATGTTTGATGTAGGACAAGTCTACAATACCCAAAAAAAAAAAAAAAGCAACTTGGTATCATATTGTTATTATAAATTTTGTTATTAATTTTTATAATTTAAGGGCCATTTATAATTTTAGAGGTCATATTCTAATTTTTAGGGTTTAACTTACAATTTGTGTGGATCATTTACAATTTTTGAGATTATTTTTTATCGATCCTAAAATTTTTAGGCTCAATCCCAAATGATCTACAAAAATTATAAATGACCCACAAAAGATATAATTTGAACCATAAAAGTTGTAATATGACCTCAAAAATTGTACATTTATTTTGTCCTAAACAAACCTAAAAACTTATATTTTAAACCGCAAAACTAGTAAATTTTGACGGTACAATACCAAATTTTTTTGTTCCATACCATACTCTTGTCCTTGGTTCAATGATTTTGCCACCCATCCATCTGAGAATTTATATTCTCTCCAATATATCTTTTAGTTTTATTTTAAAATCATATATATCTTATCATTTATAAGACTCGATCATATTTAGTAGATCTTCCTTGAATGTCTATAGTGACATGAAATATAAAGAAAAAAAACATATCAAGAGGTCCAAAGAAAAATGATACATATTCAAATGAACCACAAAAGTTAAAACTCAAATGCATATTATTTCTTAGATGTGTGTGGAATGAGTGGATCCCACTAAAAAAATTGATGGGACCCACTTATCCAATAGATGATATGTATTTAGATTACAATTTTTTGGATTTTATTTGAGTTTTGTAGTATTGCTCGAGATCCAAATCCTATTGCTACCCCATATCATTAATTTGCCAATCGGACTTTTGGTACTTCTCCCGGTTGAAGCGCAGCAAAAAAGGGCACATGGATATACTTAAGAGTAATGCTACACTGACCAAATTTTGGGACCAAATTTAGAGCCCAAATGACATGGCAGCATGTCATTTGGAGTATTTATTGGGGCCCAAATGACATAACACCAAATAAAGAAGCCCAAGTCAGCTGCCATGTCATTTGAGCTTCAAATTTGGTCCCAAAATTTGGTCAGTGTAGCATTATTCTATACTTAATAGTATTAAGTGTAAAGTGAAGAAATTTGAGGTGTATTAATTGGGTAACATTTAATAAGTCAAAAATTCGTTGGAATAGTCTAATGATGTGACATTAATTTGAGGTGAATCGTATAAGTTCAGACGCTCGGGTTCGACTCTGGTGACTCTCAGATTCAATCGTTTAATCGGTGATAGCAAATATTTTGAATTTAATATATAAAGATGGGTCCAATGTAATATTGTTGTGATCTCCTAAATATATTATTCACATTTAATTTTCGTTTTTATTATAATGTCTGTACAGCACATGATACAGAGAGAAGCCACGACAGTGACAGTCGGCAACCACCTCGGATAATCTATTAATGTAAGATTTCATAATTTGATAATCAAAATGTCATCTACGTAATAAAACATATAGTCTTGTTTACAAAAAGCAAAACAACGATTCAGATCGTTTAGACCTGACGACTTAAATTTTAAACTTTTAACTGTAGTAACTTAACTTATTTACATTTAATTTTTTAACCACGATAAAAAAAAATTGTATTTTACACGGGAATACTTGCTCTATGTGGGTAGTATTAAACTAACCAAATAGTAAAATTAAAAAACCGAATCAAATGATATGGCATTAGTGTGAAGTTGTTGACACCAAGCTAAATCATTCTTTCTAGAATGATTAAGTAAGATTACGTGCAACTCGACTAATCCCCTCTCTGGTCCAATCAAAGACAGACAATTTACGCCGAAACTAGTGTATTCATGAGAAATTAAATCTTTTATGATCTGACATAAAAAAATTGTCAAGATTCTAACTTAATGAGAGTATCTTGCACACTGCATACACTTTTATCTACACAACACATGATTGTGTTTGATACCTATTTCTCCTTTTGACATGGGATCAACCACAAGTAAACCTCGACAATCTTCCCCAAGAATGGTATGAGAATTGGTAGTTAACGATCTTGGTTGAACTCTCTAATTGATAACGTATTGCTATTGATGATGACTCTTAAAAATAAATTTTTGGAATTGAGTCACGATATCACAAAGACTGCCCAACCCCCAAACCTTGCTTTAAAAGTATCATGAATACATAAACCATCTTCTACAAACATGCCTTGTGGGGTTTGAGCACTTGATCATGGTTGATAAAAAGTCAAGTACTGTTGAAAAGTGGTGTACAAACCGTGTGGACATGATCATCCCAAATTTGACATTAGACATAGCAGTTTTTACACAAGTAGCTGAAGATTTCATTTTTCCTAAGAGGGTTAGATCCTTTTATGGGTCTCTTAAGAGATTCAGCATGGCCCATGTTCCCATTTGAAAATGGGAGATCTGCAGATGCATAGCTTCAGCTACTGAATTCCATTCCTGGAAATCACAATTCGATTCTGTTTGATTTGCATTTCGAAAACTATTTTCTATTTTTGAAAACAGTTTCGTCGGTTGTTTTTTGTTTTTATTTTTTGAAAACTGAGTAGATTTAAAGAATAAATTAAAATTGTTTTGTGTGTTTTTAGAAACATTTCCAAAATTTAAAAAATACCACCACGACGTCCAACACCACCACCACGTTCACCACACTTTCACTACCACTAAATTTCTGTTTTTATTGTTTTCTAGATAACTGTCCAAACAAGTTTTACTATTTTCTATTTCGTAAAACTGTTTTTAGAATCATATAACAAAAGAAGTTTTGCGACACAAAAAACGTCAAAAATAGTTTTTTAAAACTCTTTCCAAAAATAGTTTTCAAATATTATTTTTTGAGACGTAAACCAAAAAAGGAGGGCCCTAATTTTCCCGTTCCATACACTAAGATATGAATATATCATACCAATTTGATATGCCACTTCTCTAAAAGCCAAAACTTTAATTAGGGAGCTAGACTTATTGGGGTAGGTCCATATACTTCACACTTAGGAACATTGAGATGGCGACCACTTACCTCGCACCCTTCGCCCACCTAATGTATCGGCTTGGCTTCGTCCTAGAAGTAACATAGAAAGTTTATGGCATGCACAAAGAACAGCAATTAGCATTGGAGGCAGAAAATCCAAATAGAACCCCAATTGTTAGCAAGGCAATACCCATCAAGTTTCACGACTATCATATCAATATATCGAAAATTGACCTCACTAAGAAACAAAGATAGATTTTCTAAATGGTCTTACAGCACCACCAAATAATCCAATTGGAAGGACAATTCATATTACTGCAACAAAATTTTGTGGTAATCCTATGAAATGTCTTATCTTACAAAGTTTCTGATGCAGGAACAGGCGGAGGGAGGCAGAGGCCAGGGTGGGCACGTGCCCCCCCTAAATTTTTTTTTTTTTTATTAGTGAGGTGTATGTATTATATATTTATACATATATATTACGTGCGCCCCCTCTCATTTATATTAGGCTCACATTATTTACCCAAAATAATTTAAAAATTAAGTCTATTTAAAACAAAAAAAAAATTGAGCTCACTATTATTTGCCCAAACTTATTAAAAAATTAAATATTTGACCTATTACAATCCACCAAAACCTATTAAAAAAACAAAACTTTTAGTCCAACATTAAAAACAAAATTTTTGGCCCAACATTAAAAACAAAATTTTTGGCCCATCTATCATTAAAAAACAAAACTTTTCGTCCACTTGACTAAAACCTATCTTATATTTCTTTTTTTTTTTTTTTCTCTTTGTCTCATTCACTCCTAGTTGCCCCCTGCCCCCTGCCCAGCCACAAGAAAAAGAGAAGAAACAGAGAGAAGCTCAACACGCGAGAAGTTCAGTTCCTTGAGTTTTTTTGTCCTTCCTTGCACCGACCTATAAAATTATTTTATACATTATATTTACCCCTTAAATTTTTGAAAACTTTAATAATGGTTCTAGTCTTTTTTTTTTTTAATAAATTAGTGGACCACTAACCCTCTAAAATAAATATGTTAGTTTTAGATTTAGTCAATGTTCTATTTGTATATTGATGAAAATACAATATTTTTCTTTATCTAACACAATGTTCGTTACTTTTTAAGAATAATTTTTAGTTTTTATTTACCATTTTTTTAGTAATAGTAGTCTATAACCTAATAAAATACGATTGTATACATAAAACAAAAGGTTGTAACTCAAAAAAATTTCAAACTATTTTGAATAGGAAATTTCTCTATAAGATTGCTAATGATCTCAACTAAATTTTGTAACTAAATAAAGAATAATTTTACTACGTACTTGTGATTGTGCGCATTGATAAAAAATTAGTGAAAAATTAATTTACATTTAATTCATATACAAAATTTAAGAGATTTTAAATTTTTTTATATTTTATTGAAATATATAATTAGGTTAAAATGTACTAAAAAAATTATTTTGTGTCTTTTTGTTAAGATTTTGTTTCGGCTAAATAAAAATTGAATTTACTATTTCACAATAATTTAGTGTTGATTCTTACTTTTTTTTTCATTCTTGAACTGATTTTTTTTGTATTAATTTCGGCTAAATATTTTTTTATACCAGTTATATTTTGCCTCCATTATAGATATTCATGGCTCCGCCCCTGACAATATACATTTTTTTTTTGGAATTTTTTATGTTAAATGGACTTCATATATCAAATATAATATAATATAATAAATATAAATATGTTATATAGTGTGATTGGTTAGACGGAAAAAAATTATAGCGCATAATTAAAGTGCCCACCCTGAACAAAATTCCAGGCTCCGCCCGGGAAAGTGCAATCTCTTCCTCTGAATTGTTGTGTATGTTTTCTCTATCTGTTCCAATGTGTTCATATTGAGCAACTCATGGCATACAGATACTTGATCTTAGCCAAAAGGCCGAGACAGGTATGCAAACAGACACCACTTGTTGCATTTGGCTATGGTCATCATACATACGAGTACCAGGCAATTCAAGATCCTCACACTAATAAAACCCTATGGATATCATTCCAAAAAAGCAAAAATCATCAGCAATTCATGATCTTAAAAACTCTCACTTCATAGGTTACGAAAAAAGAAAAAAATCAATAGCAGTGAAAGGGAAATATGAAAGAACAATAATTCATGATCTTCATTAATCTCATGTAACTTAAAACATCGGCAAAAGGACTAGATAAGATACAATTTATATGAAGTCATTTACAAATAAATCAAAGTCAAGGAAACTATCAACAGTAAAACTGAGTTCTATCAGGATATGTAACTTTATACATATCAAATCCTAACTAAAAGCATTTGAGATCAAAATCCCGTTACTGAACTTTGCCAAACCTCAACAAATTGTTGATCCTTCCTTGTCACGAACATTTTGTTCCCTCCAAATCCTAAGTGGGTTATCCTGTTACCTCCCATATCCTTTGCTCTCCCCATCAAGCTCTTTCTAAAGATCCTATCTTCTAACCTACCTTCAACATTGCTTGAAGCACCTATGAGAACCTCTGACCACAACTCTAAATCTCCTCCTTTGCTGCAAAACACTTGACTTCCATGGCTTTCAATCTTACATCCAAAACCCTCCTTCTTCCCATTTATCACCTTTCTTTTATCACCAAGGCAAACCCACGAGTTTTCAGCACCAATATTCCTCAAATCAGCGAAGAACAACTCACCCGAATTCAAACCAACCTTGAATATTGCTGAAAGACTATCTGAAACAGCAACATCAGAAAAGCAATCAACTTTTTCCTTCAGTTCCCAAACTACATTTCCAGACCTTATATCCCAAAATTTTATATTCCCCAATACTCCAGATGGTCCACTATGGGACCCAGAAGCCATTAACAAATTGTGACTCGAAACCCAATTCAATTTTGTAGCTGGAATTGCAGAACAAAGATCAGCACCAAAAATTTCATTATGACCAATCTCAGTAACCTGGCGAAAACTACCCTGAAGATCATAAACCAAAATTGAATTCGAATTTCTCCGACCCGACTCAAAACTAGTGAACAAAAACTCAGAATTTGATCCAATTGCCTGTACTGTTGAACTAGACCTAGTCACATTCTCCCAGTTCAACGTCTCCCTAACAAAACCGTTGTCAAGATCAATAATCTGTAACCCTGAAAAGTCTCTGGCACCCGCAGCCACTATGTTCGGCGATATGGCTGATAGTGAATCAACAGCAGTGAATTGGGTCAAAATGGTGGATTTTCTTTGCAATGACCAATCAAAAGATGTGATTTTGCAACCGTGGGCAACATGAACTGACCCCAACTGTGTGGTTGAGATCGCCGAGGGTGAGTCCCGGCCAGTTAACGGCAAAATCAACGATTTTTCAATGTTAAAAGCTTCGAATTGAGATGGGTTTGATAGAGAATTTACAAGGAGGCTTTCAATCCCATAGAATTGGGCTTCAAATATTAGGTCTTGAAGATCGAACGCTTTGGCTTTTGAAGGAAGGTGACCAGTTCTGAGGAGAGAGAGAAGGACAGAGAACAATTCAGGGTCTCTGTCAATGAATGGTACAGATTGATCAGAATTTGAAACCCCAGAAAAGAGGGATTTGGAGCCGGCTAGGGTTAGGGTTTGTTTGGTGGTTTGAAAGAGCTTACCACCCACATCGATTTTGACTACGCTAGAGTTTGGTTCTGGTTTGTTCAAGTGAAACCCATTTGAAACAGGCCTTGATTCTGCAAAAGATGGCATTTTTAAGCTCTCCAAAGCCCCAATTTTTTGCATTGACAATGCAGAATTACAAACTGATCTTCCACAAACACCCTAAAAAGACATTAGAAGAAAGAAATTTGAAAACACAAAATTTGTATTCCTAGAAGGACTCGAATCTTGGAGCATGAACAAGACAGAAACAAAGGGGAAAGAAATCCAGAAATTCAAGTCAAGAAGCAGTAGAGGGAGAATACATGAAAAACAATCATTCGTAAGGCCACAGAAGATTGGTGGTGGTGGTGGTGTATGGTGGAGGTAGACGACCGGACGGAGAGAGGACTGGTTTTAAAGGGATGAGACCATGCAAGGTTGTTGAGAGGGTGTGGATTCGTTGAAGGTCAAAGTGGCGTTTGTGGTCAATAAGGTTGGTCTGCATGGGTCGCTCAAGCAGTCCAAGCTGGACCAGGTTTTTGGTGGGACGCTACACATGTTGACAAAGAGTAGGCTCGTTCGTATCTTTCCAATCCTTATTTGTATTTTAACTCAAATTCAAATTAAATTTAAATAAAAATAAATTTCAGTTTTTACTATAAACTTATATCAAATGAAAGGAGATTTGATTTTTTTTATTCAAATCAAAAGAGACTCAAATATTTAATGGATAAATTTTAACCAAAATCCGTTATATTTTATTCGATTTAAATTTAAGTTTGTTCCTTAGAATTTTTTATACTAAATTAAATTTTTTATTCAAATTTGAGTAATTATAAGTATTTTAGGTCATTTATAGCTTTTTAATTTTTTTTAAAAAAAAACTACATTGATATGTTTGTTGCAACATACTCAATTTAACTTAAACAAAAAGTTTGAATAAACTAAAGAACTATTTTAGAAATATATAAGATATCTTTTTATTGTTTTAAATTGAGCTTGAAAAAAACATGACTGTGTTCGAAGGATGGACGTCATTACACCTGAAAATTGGAAACTCCAATTGGGACAAATGAACAGCTATTGGACTTGATAAAATTAGGCTTGTCTGAACGTGGTGGTTGTTTGGCTGATAAAGGCGTGTTTGCCATATGCTGCTGCTCTGTTTTAAGTTTATTTTGTGTTTGTTATAATCATCTTTGTTCAAGTTGGTGCAAGTCTATGTAAGAAATTAATATAGAAAATAATGAAATATAGGAATTCCAATAAATTTAGATGGTCAACCGAGGTAAGACACGAACAAAATTAATTCTAGATATGTCCAAACAACTCTCTAGTAAAAAAAAAAATATATATATATATATATATATCGAATGGATGATACAAATGTCTCAACTGTGAGAACATTATAATATACAAGTAACTATCAAAAAAAATAGTGATATCGGGTCATCATCAATACGTGCATTATATCAAACCAACAGCGCAAAATGAATCCCCCCCCCTTTTCCAAAAAAACCGCCACCATCACCAATTGGCTTCCTTTTATCCTGGACTAGAACAACACAAATTCTTCAGGCCAGGGTGGGGAACAACCACCTTACCTCAACTAGTATAACAATTCATCTAAAAGATCAGCAGTCCAACAGCATCATTGTTACCACTATCCTATTACATACAAAGGAAAGGCAATGGTAATACTTAAGATGGTGGTAGTTTATAAGTTATGGGAATAAGCAACAATTGTCTCAAAAAAGCAGATTTCATGTATGGGTCAGTTCTGCAAACACTCTCTTCACCCAAAACCAACTAACCTGTACAGTTTGGTTTCACGATCTCTGACACAGTCGTTGATGGCTGGGTTCAGACTTCCGAACATTCAAGCGAGCCCACAATATCTCTTCATGCTGCGTGAAAGCACCAGTGGGATACATAGCAGTTAGCTGACCCCTGGCTGCAACATCGGGAAGAAGGACCAGTTCTTAGATGGCACACCCTCCTGCCCAAGAACCTTCTCATTTGCCCACCAGTCCGGGCCAATATTAGTAGGCTTATCAGAGTTTCCACCATCCACGTTGTCAAAATTGAATTCTTTGACAGACCCAAGAGTGAGTGACCGATGTTTTCTCTGTCGCTGTCCATCCTCCCCGTCTGTAGAAGCTTTCTCTGATGCATCGTCTGATGTTTCTCCAGCACGGTATTCTTGACCATTTGCCATGCCACTCAAATTTTCAACTCCTTTAGCAGCATGTTCTGCATTCTCCAGAGATGCTGACACAGCCTTAGGCAATGCTGCCGCCTTCTTTTCGACACATCTGACTACATCTTCGGCAGTTATCTCAAATGAAACTCTATGATCAATTATAGTTTCATCATTTCGCAATCCGTTGAATGAATTTGCGAGTGGAGCAACATCAGAATTCTGACGATCCAGAAGGAAACTATCACGAGATGCAGGTCCCACAGCATCTGGGGTCAAAGTACCCGATCCTTGGCGTGATCCCCACTGATGGGTGGACAGCTTGTCAAGGTTCAGGAGCTTGGGAGGCTCACCAGTTCGGAACTCAAGGAAGTGGGGATGACCAGGAGCAAAGTCACGGTCGAGAAAAGGAGACGAGGTGCCTGAAACAGACATGCCTGAGCCGGGCGAGATCAAATGGCCAACTGGGCTTCCAGGGTACAACTGGTAAGATTGAAATTCGTACTGGGTTAAAGGGTATCTATGACCAGCTTCACCATTTTGGTTGTTAGGATCAAGAAGCCGAGCAAAGGGAACCTCAGGAGAGGAGGGTGTAGTCAAGTGGACAGATTCAGGAGGAGGAGTGAAGGGAGCCGTTGATGGTTCGGTGGTGAAAGTTGAGAAGACCGGTGGTGATACTAACTGCGTCTCATGGGCATAAGGGCCAATAGCAAAAATGTTGGCAGGCCCACCAGGGGAGTACATGCTGGCAGATATGGCGGTGAAGGAGAGTAAACCAGCTGGTGATTGGGTAGCAGAAGGAGGTTCTGACTGAAGGAAAGATGCAGGAGAGGATGGAGGAGCGATGAAGGGAAGTACTACGGAAGATGCTTGGACTTGATTTTCAGCTGCAGGAACCTCTGCTCTTGAGGCTGTAGTTTCAGGAACAAGGACAGCATGCCCAATTCGTTTGTTTTGTTTGTGAGATCCAAAACACCAGTACATGCTCAAGCAACTTCCCCATCTCCTCTTCTGCAGGTGATCAAAGTTTACGACAATAACATTAGATCTTATGAATAGGAACACATCACGATTTCTTTTTATATCTAAAAGGTTATTTAATTAACAGAGAAATATAGGAAATCCAGACTAAAAACCCAGTCCTTATTCCGTAAAAGCATATTACATAAATTCCTTTAAAGAACTTTCCTATCAGTTCTCACGCATATTACATATGTGCACGATATAGAAGAAAGCACAAAAGAGCAAAGGTTATCATACAAAAGTAGGATATTATGCACCTATAAATACTGCTTTCAAAAAATGCAATGTCTTCCATTATATTAACTGCATAAAGTTAAACAACGACAGCATATTATAATAGAATTATGTTCGCATATTTGGAAGTAACGGAAGGCAAAAAAACATACATGCTCAATGAACCCAATAAGACAAGAGAGTTGTGCAGAAGCCAAAATTTTTTTGACACAGCTAAAAGTCAACATCCATAATTTAGAATACGGTAAGCACCAGAGGTCTACTTCTGAAGCTTCTTTTTCTATCTTGACTGAGACTGTAGACCTTTTTTGAAATTAAGAAGAGCAGCAACATCAATGATAAAGGTGAGCCCAACATGTTAGAACCTAAAAAACAACAACAATGTTCATTGCCCATTATTATCTGATAGGGCAGGTCTGCTTTCAATGAATGCTTTAAAGAACCAATTTCATTTCATTTTAAGTAATGCATATCATTGAGATTTTGAGACAAAAGAATTCCATTTCTGTCATTTTATCAAAATATCCGAAAAAAAAATCACTGGACAGCGCAGTGTCCAACCAGATTAGAACAATGGGAAGGGTGCAATTACATGACTTCTGGTTCTTCCCCCCCCCCCCCCCCCCCCCCCCCCCCCCCCCCTTCTTCCCTTTTCTTTTTAAAAACCATCCTTTTTTGACATAGTGGGTGGGGAGGACGGAAGGGTGTGAAAGAGGTGAAAGCTTGCATGTAGGAGCATGCGTCCAGGGTTTTGCTGCCTCTGATCATCTATTCCTTTTCTCAACACGAGGGTAATCAAAACAGGAAGCATGACAAACAACAGGTAGCTCTAACTAAAAAAGAAGTTTGACCTGCAAGCCTACCTTTAAGTAAAAGAGAATGAAAGAAGTTGGTGGATTTATACTGTGTTACTTATGGAAACTTATCATGCCTCTTATCAGCTTCTTATCTGGCCGAAACTCATAAGTCAACAAATTGAGAAGCATATAATATCGACCTAATGCTAAAGTAGAAACCTCTTACACCAAAACTACAGTAGTTCATTTCAAAATACGAATATTTCAAGGTTAATACTTGGTAACTCAAAATTTTAAAGTAACTCATAACAAGTCAATTAAAAATATATAAAAACATAACACCCGCACTTATTTTAAGAATTTGAATTGGCTCATTGCAAAAGGGTCATGATTCAGATGCACTTCAGCACTAATTTAGTAGGGGCTTGAAAAATTCAAAAGGACTCTCTCTACCTCTTAATTTGCACAGCTTAAATAATAGCAAGTTAAGAGTGCAATTAAAAAAGTGCCTTGATTATTCCACTTACATCAAACTATGGAATGTAGGATTTTAAGAAAGTAGTTAGACACAATTCCAGGGTCAATGTGAAGTCATTAAGGTAAGATCCACATTCAAAACACAAAAACACCGTCTTTTGCCAGATAGAACTTTATATTAACCAACAGAATAAGTAAATTATATCCATTCCAACTTCTAAATAAATGCAAATTTATATTTCTTTTTCTTGGTAGGTAGGTAGTTCAGTATTATAACTCTGTTTGGATGATGCATGGAACATCTATATTTAGTGCTCTACTTGTGTGCATGTGTACTAACCAAAAAAAAAAAGGAAAACAGAGGAACTATGCAGAGCTGAAAAAAATGACAGAAGCATAAAAAGCTGCCTTGGATGGTTGACCAACATACACAGATCAAGTTATTATGGACGTAACATTGCATTACTTAAGATAACATCAAATTAGAACGAAATCACATAGAATCAAATTTGTGAAAAGATGTTGGACCTCCCCATGCAAGAAAGAAGACCCTTCTTTCTGAAGAGGTCCAAATTTATTAAAAAAAGAAGGCTGCCAAGAGCAAATTGTCCCCTGCATTAGGTGGCACCTGATGGAAAATGCTATAACAATATCCCCACCAGCAACTCCCTTCAGTACTAATTGTAACTATCAACTTTCCAAGTTCGTCCAAAAGTCCATCTCCACCTTTATTCAATTTCACTAAAATGATGTTTTGTAAACCTAGGAATGAATAATTCCTTCTTTCCCGAATTCTTTTGTCTTGATTCAGTTTAACGGAAACCTACCCATGAACAGTTAAAGAAACATGCAATTGATAGTTTTCCATAAAACATAAATATATCAAACAAGCATTACAGCATGCCCTTCTACAATTATGGTAGAAATAAAAGAAGAAATATGGGATCGAATCATCATATGCCCTTCTACAACGGACTCCATTCTTCGAAATCTCTAGGAGGCATTTCACATATTTTTTATAGATGAAAGTATAGAACAACCCGAACTAGAGAAATATTACTCCACTAGCAGCGTGACTTTCTTACTCACTTCCAAAGCATTAGGTTCTCTCATCCAAATGAAATTGATCCTTTGGTAATTATTCTGACCATATTCATCAGGAAAAAAACAGCTCAATTTCAAACTTAAGCTTGGCAGTAAACACATGATATTCGCTAATTAAAAACTTCAACATGACATTACAGCCAGTCAGATAGCAATGGCATGAGAAGAAGAGCTTGCTGTAGGAAAATTATCACGCTCTTTTATTGTGAAACTAGAAACTTCCATATAGAATCAAGTAGATCAAGTTCCATCAACGAATCAAATAGCCATCAATTCCCAAAAAGCTTCAATTTTCCGTCGATTAACACAACTAAGAATACATGCCACCCTGCAAATCTCATCCTACTAAAGCAAAGCACTGAAACTTCAAATCAACCACAAGCTAAATCCATATACTTACTCGAAAAGACAAGTCAACCTTCAGAGACCAAAATTCAGATTGAAAGGCCAACACAACATCAAAACCACTGAGCATCAAACCAGGACATAAAAAGTGTAACTGATCCCCGAATTACCAATACAAAATTACTAGATCTCGAAGCAGAAAAACAGTTCATTGAAGAATCAAGTAATTCAAATAGTACAATTAGATTTACCAAATCAGAATGAAATTAAACTAAGTCGGAATCAAATAAAACGAACTGAATTACCTGAACTGAAGCTTGAGGCACACGATTCTCAGCTGTAGCGATCGCATTCGCAGCAGCGTTTATGGTGTCAAAAGTATCGTTCACTCCTCCTCTGATCTCTCCGTTCGCTCCTCTCATCTTCCCGGCCCAATTAATCAATCAACCAAACTTCACAATAAATCTTTTGCTTTAACCAACAAATCTCACCTTTTCCGATCAAATCTCACCGAGAAATCCACCTTTCTCGAAGAAATCAATCAAATTTCAGAGAAACGAACGAGACCGCAGAGCAAGAAAGTGAGAACAACGAATTATACATAAATCAACTCTCTCTCTCTCAAATTCATATAGGCTGTATAAGCTATGGCTTTTGGGGTCAAACACGGCAATGACTCTACTTTATCTCTCTAAAATGTGATTATTGGAAACATGAGCTATTACGCTACGGTTTATATATTAGGGGATGAATAGTATATGTCTTTGTATTGACTGAAATGACTAAAATGGCCTCGTGATGAATTGAATGGCTTTGGCTATAGATAGTTGGCAGGTGCACCGGAAATTTGCTTGCATATTGAATGACACACCAGTCTTCTTTTTGTTGAACACAACAAATTTCCATTTAACTAACATAAGTAGGTCTTTCAACTGCTCGAATTTAAATTAAATTTAAATAAATTTGAATTTACATATAAATGAAAATTTTTAATTTGAATTCGATCTAAATATATAATAAATTTTATTTTCTTGTGTCATATCTAAATCATTGAGTAATCAAAATTATGATTGAAAAATTCAAACTAGTTCGAATAAGTTGAACATCTTATATCTAACTTCAAAGAGTAATTCAAGTGATAATAAGGGTGAGCTGTAAATTCAGATGTTCTAAATTCGAATTTTCAGGCTATGATGAATTTTTCTCTAATGAATATCCTAATCTTGGAGTGGATGATCTACTTTTGGCCGGATAGGAGAAGGGATTAGTCAAGATACATGTGATCTAACTCGGACACTCATGACTGTTGAATTGAAAAAAAAAACTTATATCTAGATTTGGATTACTTCGTTTCATCATATATTTATACAAGTATTTATATATTTTGGATCATCGAATCACTATAGAGTCCGATATTAGTATATTCGAATGTTAAATCTATGAAATACGATATAATAGATTTACTTAGATTTGAATTAATAATCTAAAAAAATAATTCATATCTAATTATTCTAATATGGACCGAAGTAAAGTCCGAAATCATTTATCAGACTAACCACCGCTATCAATACAAGCCGGTATAGGTTTAATGTGAGTCATGAGGGCAGTTTGGTCCTTTCATTTGCTGTAAAATAAATAAAGTTTTGGAGGAGTTTAGTAGGGACTTTTTAATTATGGTTGGTTTACCGAGAATCTATTTGTTTTGTCAATGAGTGCACGTGTGTGTGTGCCCATCCACTTCTCGATGGTTTTCGTGCGCACCCCCCAGCGTAAGTTTGGGCCCACCCTGAAAATTATCTCCCTTTACCCGCCACTTAAACTAACTTGCACGGTTGGTTCATCTTTCAATAATCACCCCTTTTTGACACATAAATGGAAGACTCCATCACCCCTTTTTTTTCTTAGCTTTTTGTGAATGACGATAAATTCCCTAAGACAAAACCTGAATTTTGAAAAAAATAAATAATGAATCTTATTTTTTTAATTTAAAAAATTTTAATTTCTGAACACAGACCAAAAATTATACCCAATATATAAGTCTCCCATCTATAATGAATCCGGTGATATAAATTGTAAGCAATTTTATCATCATTTTAGAAAAATAAAAAATTGAGTTTGGATAAAAAAAAAATTGTATTTAGTACACAAAACTATCATTTCTAGTGAATTTTTGTTAAAATAAATGATAAACAGTCTTGTCTCATAGAGATTTATTCTTGAATTTAAACCCACGATACATCAACCCCAATGAATAATTCAATTGGTAGCATAGACGAGTTATAAACTCAGATGTCATGAGTTTGAGTTTTAACAACCTCATGAATACTCTAGTCCCGACGAAAATACTCTTTATTTAACTAGATCGATGATGAGATTAGTCGATATGCGTATAAACTATTCTAAACACCATTAATTATTGAACCAAAAAAAAAAAAAAACACCATGCACAAGTGCACAACCCTTATCATTGGTATAGGTATCATTGGCTAATATGGCTCCCTTCTTTTATAAGTATCTCAACATGTAGGAAAAGAAACTTTTAAAGCTGCAAACTTTTTTGATCTTTTAACCTTTTTTGAGGATGTTTCACTAGGATTCACACTAGGGGCTTATAAAGATTTTACTTTATGCTGCAACTTTTACATGAATCAATCAACAAGGCTTTTAAGGTACTAAGAACTTCAGCTTTTGGGACCCACCAGACACATGCCACAACTGGTCATGGTCCTGCCCCTGCCCCTGGTCCCACCCAGCAGCAGACCCACATGTCCTCTTTTTAGGCATCAGAAAAGATATATGTATGGAATGTAACATTATTTGATGTGCTTTGCCATATGATTTTTGTAGATTGATTTAAAAGTTAATGGGAAAACTAACAAGATGATTGTGTCCATAAATTATTAATCTTTTGGACACAAACAATTCCCTAAGTGTGATTTAAAATGATTAAAAGTTCAACTGCTTCAATCATGATTATCATCACATTTTAATGAAGTGATTCACCATGGATTCAAGAAGAACTCAGTTGTATACAAGTAGGTCCTTCACTGATTAATGATAAATAATATGTTAAGAAAGAAATTGAAGAAAAAATATATTGGAGAGGATCGGAATCACATTTCAATTTATCTTTAATAGATCACTTTGAGATTTATCAATTTGACCATGGTAAATTTCACAAAAATAAAAATAAAAAATTGAAAGGTGATTAGGCAAATCTCCATTATATTAAATGTTGGTAATAGAGATAAGCACTTGAACCTAATTTTAGGCATCTGCTTATGACTTCCTTCAGCCCTATACAACACTTTTCTATAAAAATTCAACACGAATTTCATTATGGACCAAAGGTAACAAGTATTCCCGTGGTCTTGAGTCTTGACTATCTTCCCAAAAAAAAATTTGAGAACCGTATCAATATAATAAATTTTACTATTTTAATGGGTGTTTTTATAATTTTTATAGGTCATTTTTAACAATTTTTATTTTTATTTTTATGGGTAATTTATCATTTTTGTGGATGTATTTATCACTGTTGTGGTAACGATTTTTACCACTTTTTTATACTTGCGATTGATTCTAAAAATATTAAATATCTTACTCACAAAAAATAATAAAATATCTACAAAAAATAGTAAATGTCGATACCAATTTTTTTCCCCTGCCCCATACTTGTCCAAATGGAATGGACAGTTGTTCAATTCATGACAACGAAGATTAATTCAAAATTAACAATTATTAGTGCTTTGGACCATCATTTGTGTTGTGTACTTGTGTATCATAGTCCATATTCATTTAAATATATTATCATGCCGATCGTACTTCTGCACTTCTTCTAAAAGTTGGCGTAGTATTGAAATTCAAATCTTAGTATCATCTGCTCTTCTCTCTATGTACTTCTGCACAATGAAGGGCTCTCACCTCACCCGCCATTTGATTTTTCACTCGACTTGCTTTTCAATCTAACTAATGTCATAATCAGAAAGAAAGACAACTCTTTTAAGATCAGTCTCGTCCCTAGAAGTAGTAGTCAATCAACGGGACATTCAAAGAAGCTATTCAGATTAATTAAAGAACAAACAACAACCAAAACTAGATTTCCAAAACAGATAAGATCACTTTTCAACCATAAAAACTTCACTGCATTATGGAAAATGGAACTTTCACATCATTGTCATTCTATCAGTTTATTGAGCTAGACATGTTTTATCGTGGTCACAACATATGATTTTCTGAGATTTTTCGTATGTCTGAAGAAATATAAACAGCGGGTTTCCCTCAAAAACAAGGGAAAAAAATTAAGCAGCCAAGCTTTTCGAGGCAATCTCGAAAACGTTCTGTGAGAGTCCATTGGTAGACATGATCATCTCCAGCTGTGCCTGTAAAAAATGTCATCCAGTCACTTTTAGAATGCTGAAAACAAGACGAAAAATTCAGAATTGATGAAACAGCTAGATACCTTGGCTAGGCCTTGCCGAGTTTCATCATAACGCTTCCATCTCGAGAATTTTGACACCATGTGAGAGGCAACCTGCAAGCCATGAGGAGAGATTTAAACGAAAAGGTTGAAAAATCAAAAAAACAAATGAAACAGAAGAAAATTATAATTGATAGAAGATATTTCTTTATGAATAGACCTGCGAGTTCAGTTTGTCAAGCTGTACCACCATTTCTCCTAAGAATATGTAGCCTGACCCATCTTTTGCGTGGAAATTAACAGGCGACCCACAAAATCCTCCAATCAGCGAATATACCTGTGTCACAGAGAGAACACAGGACGAACATCATGTTTCCCAACTAAATTGAAAGAAACACTTTCATCCCATTAATTTTTTTCAACAGCATATGTGTGGGGGGATAGAAAGACCATCCACCTTATTTGGATTGCACAGGTCAAATGCTGGATGATTTATGAGGTTCTGAACGTTGAAAACATTCCCAGATATGTCTGAAGTAGCTTGAAGGGCAAACCATTTGTTCACCACCTGGAAAAAGAAATTTTAAACAACCAAAAAAGAATTATTGTAAATTACCTTGTTTGAATTCCAAAAAAACCAAATATCCGTGAAATGGGACATTCTTGTGTGTGTAATGATATGACTCACGATACATGAAAATAAAAGTCTACTACTACATGTTAACCAAGAGCTGTTAAAAGCTAAGTCACACAAAGCGCAAACCAGCGCAAGAGGGGAGGCGAGGCAATCACATCCTCAGTCACCGTCTCAAGTCTATTCGCAGAGACCACAACATGCACAAGGAAATATCAGAATACACACCAATAAAATGTCACATGGGTCAAATTTTCACTCGAATTTTTGTCTCGTGATAGCACTAAAATCCAACACTCGGTCTTAGCCAAAGCACACAAATGAACATAATAGGGGCAAGAAACAAACTCACAGGAAGCACACAAGATTACAGGCCAATCGGCCAAACTTTTTTACTTCTCAGCAAGCTTAAAGGAAACCGGTTAGGGGTCTGCTTACAAAACGTGTTCAAACTCTATTGGTTCACTGCAAACCCCAACATGCATATAAATAGCACACAATGGCAGTTACAAAGCACAATCGCCTAGGCAATGTAGACACCAATCAAATTCGCCCTCAAGGATTGTGGTGCCTCTGCCACTGCCTACAAATATGTTGAATACTAAGCATCTGTAACTGATCATGGTTGCTTCTGCTAAACATGGTTGCGCAGTTACAACTGTTGTTTGACTCGGCCAACAACTGCTCAGAACTGTCTGTATATTGTGTGCACATGTCAGCAACTTTCCATCATGTTGTGCACATGCCAACAACTGCACAGAACCGTCTCACTTGCAGTGCACATGCCACCAACTGCTCATAACCGTCTCACATGACATGTACTTGTCTTCCTTGTGAGCCCACAACATCTGATTTGTCTTGTCTGGTGCCAAGTCATGCCCAGCCCATGACTTAGTCTTCCAAACTCACAATGCACCACAATTCGAGCCCACTAGCTAGCCTTAATTGATTGCTTGCTTATGTCCAACATGCCTATGCATGTACTGCCTTCCTCAGCCATGCATGGGGCTTCCACCAATGACGGATTGTGCTCAATGTGTCCATGCATGTGCTACCTCCCTCAGCCATGCATGGGACTTTCACCTACGAAGGGTCCCACCGATCATCGGCCCCACATTTCGGGTCTCGGGCTTTCAAATGACATGCATTGCCCACACCCATGACATGCATTTGTTGGGGCCGTACCTTACTTTGGTTTGCCAGGCCTTAGGGGCATAGAGGTTCCCGGGGAAGCCGACCCGACACCCCCTTTGCAGAGCACCCCCCCCCCCCCCCTCTCATAATAGCATTAGTGAGCAAAACCCTAGTTATAATAATAGACATACTCTGAACCGATGAGTCATAACGACGAGAGCCAAGACATAGTCGTTACATGCCACTTAAACTTTTGTCGAACCACTTTGATACCAAACCAAGCGCGCATTCAAGTCCTTAGGAAGCCAACTTTGCACAAAAGGGGTACTTGGCCAAGCACACCCCAACTTGGCTAAGGCATGCGGCAGCTTTGGGTGTGGCACCCGCATGCCATAGTCATGCCAACGACCTAAAGGGGTAACAAATCAGTCATCGAAATGGAAGTTGAAACCCTAATCCACTCTTTCAAAATTCTATTCTTCCCGACAACAAAACTCTATGAATCCGAAATGTCAGTCTCCAAATAATAAAGAATTAGGTATGCAAAAGAGGAACAAAACTGAATACAGTATCACTAAAACGAATCTGCGCGCACCAATCCGCGCTCGGAACACTAATTGGTGGCTTGAATGCCAGAGAAGCATCCCTGGTGTACCGATAATGTGACTTACATTAAAAGCAATAAGATATTTGGTAAACTTGAAATACTGCGGACAGCAAATGGAAATCCATGGATCTTAGTTGTCTAGGCCTGGTGAGAATAATACTAGTATACTACCATAAAATAGATACTTTATGATGAACAAATAGAATAAATTAATGGGACAGCAGGGCAATGAATCCAAAAAGCTAGTTCTATTGTATATTAGAGAATATTCGTCCATTGCTTTTTAATTATATCTAAAAGGACTTTCTTTTAATGATGTCTTCTCTTGCATGCCAAATCTTCTTGAATTAGCCCAATGTTGAAATCAATATGTCGCTACAAAAATGGTGACCTATACTTTCCTCAAACTGGAACATAGGACTGGTTTAAAGGTCAATCCAGGAATCACTCTCTCAGTTTCATTTGAGGGTTGTATGGAACCAGTTTAAGTGATAACGATGCCAAGAAGTTGTATAGGCAGGGGACTGGGGTCAAGAAGGTGAAGGCGAAAACCATGCAATCCTACCACCCTAACCAAAAACTGAAATCGAAATGGTGGAAGTAAAAGAACAGTGTAAAATCTTCCCGGTACCTTTTCACGGCTCAAGGGTCTCTCCCCACCTAAACCCCAAAAAAACCCAGAAAACATAAATAAATAGATGAACAAGGGACAAGGCACTGCATGACTTCAATGAAACTGTATGAACCGATGCTTTAACACACCTTTTGATAATTGTGGAAATTTACACTAGATTAATACAACATATATTCATATGTTTTCCTTCTTAAAATATTGCTTGTAAAGAAACGCTGTTAATAGCCAACACATACATCCACTCTCTTTTTCTGTAATAGTGGTAGTTAACAAATGAAAATTTGAGTGCAACCATGGAACAACAATAAAGTAGAGGATTACCAAGAAGTCATGCTGCCACTTGCTATAGAAGTCAGCAAGAACATCATCCCGAGTTTTACCAGGTTTCTGAGCTATAGCTGCTAGAGCTGCAAATTGTTCAGTCATGTTGGTGGCGGTTCTGTATTCTTGCAATGCAAGCTCCATGAGTTCTGGATCTTCAAGTGATGCAAGATATTCTGAAGATACATGAATAACATGATTAAAATTAGTAAATCAGTTTCTTTTTTGGGTGTTAAAAGTTGTGAAGCAAAATTCTAAAACATGAATCTATTAAACAAACGATCATTTAGATCACAGACCAAGCGCAATATTTTTAAGAGCACGCCTTGCCATATCAGTATGGTTAAACTCATATGGCTCTGAGCTCCGATGTTTGTTGACCTGCGAAGTAAGCGGGCTTAATTTCTAAACCAAAAATAAGAAAGAAGACAAATACTGACAGAATGTTTCTCAAATTCCTAAGAGATATTATACCGTGCTGAGAAACTCTTCTTTTAATTCAGAAGCAAGCTGATTTTTAATGTAAGTGCGGACCGCATGAACAGCATCAGGATCTGCAACTTCCATCATGTCCATGATCTCCCCTTCGCCGGGCAGAGTAATTGCTTTTGCAATGAATTCCTGGATAACATCAAACATTAAAGTTGGTTAGAGCAATAACTTGGTTCATTTAAATAAAAAGAAATCAAACACACATATACTTGGGCAATTAGTACCTTCTCTAAGCTTGGGTCACACAGTATGCTTCTCAATCCATGCACAAACTGTGGATTGAGAACCAGTGGCTTGCTTTGCTGGAAATCAGCCACTAGGCTGAGCATCAGCTTCCTTGCCAATATCTGTCCCGCCTCCCAACTAAAGCATTAAAAAGGAACCGTTACAAATCGCAACTATTTGCTCAACTGGATGATGAGTTAGATATCGTTTCTGAAATACATACCGACTGAACTCATCTGAATCATGAGCAAGGAGGAAAAATAGATCATTTACAGTGAGGTCAGAATCAAGACGGATAGGAGCGCTGTAGCCTCGTAACAGAGACGGAATTGGCCGCTCAGGTACATCAGGAAACACAAATTCTTCTTCTTTCTGCTTATTACAAACAAGAGTCTATTATCACTAAAGACACGATAGAGCAAAAACTATCATCAGAGACAAGATAGAAGAGCAAAGACATATTTCTTTGGATTAACTACTCAGGAGGCATCAAGGCCTATTCATACAAATATCATCTTGAATCTATATGGCAACATCAAGGCCCATTCATATGAATGTTATCTTCAAACTACATGTCAGCCATAATACTTAAGGAGCCTATCTCACACCAATATGACATCACACTTGATCATGGTTCAAGGTCGCGGTATCGGTCCTTGACTCGGAGCCCACTGAGACACATCGGTCGCGGTGTAGCAGCGCGGTATCGGCCGATACGCCCAAAACGCTACATAGAAGGCTCAAAAAAATTTGAAAAATTTTGAAAAAATTGTAATAAATGTAAACATCATCATCCATACATCATATCCCTAAAAAAAATTATTTAACACATTAACTATTGCAAAAAAGAATAATAAGGATGCTACCGAAAAATATTTATTATTACCTATGTTCAAGGTTAATATAATTTAATTTGTAATTTTTAAAAATTATAAAAAAATATAAGTATATATATATGGTTAACTTAATAGCTTTAAAAATGAAAATCTACTTATAAAGAAATTCTTCATTTAATTATTTAATATGTAAATAATCAAGCACACGAAGGTGAAACACAAAACTGCGACAAAGAGCGCAACCGAGCAGTGGGCTGGTTCGCTGTAGTGGGTACTGTGTTGGGTTTGTTGGGTCGCTGGGTTGGCAGTGGGTTGTCACTGGGTTGGGTCAGTTGGGTTGGTCGGTGTTGGCTGATATGGTTTGCTGGTCGCTGGTTTGATGTTGTCAAGGATTGAGGGTGCTGTTTTGTGAGTTTTTTTTTTTTTTGTGTGGGCTGTCGGTGGGTAATGTTGGTAACGTATGCTGGGCAGGTTGTCGGTGGACTGCTGCTATGCAGATTTGGGATGCTGGTTGTCGGTGGGATTTGTTCGCTGGGCAGTGGGTTTGCTGACGGTGGCGCTTTATGCTGGTCGGTGGTTTTGATGTTGGATTGGTTTGAGTATGTCGGTCGGTTTGGCTATGGCAGTGAGTATTGAGGTTGTCGGTGGCTGTCGGTTTCGGTGGGATGTTGGTTTGAGTCGTATGTTATGTTGGTGGTTTGAGGTATGTGGTTTTGTTGCTGGGCAGTCGGTGGCTTTATCGGTGGCTATCTGGTTTGTTGTTGCTGCAGGCGGTGATCTGGGTTGCTAGGTGGGGTGAGTATTTCGGTGGTTTGTTGTTGGTGTGGCAGCAGTCTGGTGGCAGTGTGGTGGCTGGTGACTGCAACGTGGACTCGGGGCTAGGGTTAGGGTTAGAGTTAGGGTTATGGCTCTGATACCAAC
This sequence comes from Ilex aquifolium, assembly GCA_951799425.1. NCBI lineage: Eukaryota > Viridiplantae > Streptophyta > Magnoliopsida > Aquifoliales > Aquifoliaceae > Ilex > Ilex aquifolium. Next base: position 5,088,912 of record OX637392.1, read on the forward strand.
TTGAAATCTTTAGAAGAACTTGAAATCTTTAGAAGAAAGAAAGGGATACAAACTAAGTGTAGAGTCCCCATATATATAGTCAAATAATAAAGGTACAAAAATAATAAACACCCTAATAAACTAGGAAAAGGAAAACCCTAATAAATTAGGAAATATCTCCAACAGTATCTAATTAGAAATTATATGTATTTCCTCCTGTACATTTAATTATTAAATCATCAATACATATACAAAAACAAACTTAAGAAGTTAAGCTCTAATTAGATATATGATAAATACTAAAAATTATATAATTAAAAAATTATGCCAAAACAGAAAAAAGGGGGGGGGGGGGGGGGGGGGGGGGGGGAATAAATTTTTGGGCCTCACTCCTAAAAAAGGCCAAAGCCTCGTGTATTTTGCCCAAAGAAAACACAATCGAAGACTTCGACGAACAGACGGACGATCGAGAGAGAGAGAGAGAGAGAGCACAGAGACGATGGGTCTGGAGTCGACGCTGCTCGCTGGGAGGGATCTGAGTCTCTGACTCATCTGCGATGCTAGGGCTTCTACGATGAAGATGAAGAAGAAGAAGAAGAAAAATGGGGCTTTTGCGATTATGCTGGGGCTTTCTGTGTCTTCTATTTTAACAGGTATGCCTTACAATTCTTTCAATTTTTCTTCTATTTTTGAAGTTGCAAAAATGGGTGAATTTGCTTTTGATTTTTTGTGACTTAGGGTTTGAAAAATGCAAATTTAGGTCTCAGATCTTCTTCTCCATTTCTTTTTTTCCTTTGCCATTTTGATTTTGGAGATTTTGTTTAAGTTTCTACCAATATCGGTCCGAGTCTGATGTAACTCGCCCGATTCAAGCGATATGAGTCCGAGTCAAGCCGATACTACCGAGTTGTAACCGATTCACTGCCGAATCATGGGTGACTCGTGATATTTATGTATCGTGTATCGATATCGGATCGGTCATGGCCGAGGCGGATACGACTCGGCCGAGTCATATCGGTCTCGGCCGATACTTTGAACCGTGCACTCGATTCACAGCCCAATGAGATTTTATTTCATCCCCAGCATACATCTAAGTAAATAACTATGTATCACACGGATTTCTATAATGTGATGGACGAAGGAAGATTTTTCTAACATTGACAAGAATACAAGTAGTGATCTCAAGGAAGGATAGTTGTCTCTACCTCCACATCAGTCTCACAAGCATAGTTGTTAGTATCGTATGATACGTTATGATACAGAGGTAAAACGATACAGATCATAGTTTTGTATCGTTTTTGCGTTGTATCATCCGATACACAATACGTTTTTACGATACGATATGTATCGGTACGATAAGCACGATATGTGCAAAGGCTATTTAATTTTTTTATGGAAGGACGTCGTTTCGTGCTAAGAGACTGGTTTTTTTATCCCTATAACCACTGAAACGACGTCGTTTCAGTGGCTAGGGTTTACAAAAAAAAAAAAAAAATCCCTCTTTTCTTCTCCATTCTTCGTTGTTCGCTACTTCATTGTCTTCGACTCTTCTGGGTGTTCTTCAAACTTCACGACAACGAAACATAGCAGCCTTCAACGACGAAACACAACAGCCCAAGTCTCTCTTTTCTCTGTTCTTCACAACGATGAACCCTAACCCCTCTCTTTTTTCTCTCTGTTCTTGACGACGACGAAGCCCAGTGTCTCGAAGCCCAGTCTCCGTCTTCTCTCTGTTCTTCATCGACAAAGGCAGCAAAACTTGAGAAGTCATCAAAGCAGCCAAGCCAGTCGCTGCCTCTTAATCTGGTTCTGCAGCTGCAGCTGCCTTCTTCCTTCTCTAGCTACTCCAGCAAAACCTGTGGTCTTGTGCAATGTAAGAAATGTTGTTAATTTATTTACAAAGCCAATTTTTTTTTTTTTGTATCAAAATTTCTGAATCTTGATTAATGTTAATTTTTTGAAGCAGTGGCATCACCAGCATCCTATTTTCATATAGAAATGACTAAAAAACTTGCTAATGATCCCACATGGGAACATTGTGAAAAAAGTAGAAAGATCAAGGTTTAAATTGAAATGCATTCATTGTGCAAATGTCTATTGGGGAGACATTTCAAAAATAAAAAATCATTTGGTGGTAATCGTAAAGATGTAGTGTCATGTAAGCATTGCTCTGAGGAAATAACTGAATTTTTTAAGCAATTGTTGGATGATAAGGCTTCTAGCAAAGATATGAGTCACGTGGATTCGAAAACCTTCAAAAGTAGTAGTGACAATATGGGTAGCAGTATTGTTGATAAAATACAACCAACCACCACCATTACTTTGAATACCATGTTGAAGAAAAAGGGTGGGGAAGATGTATGCTTGGATATTTGTAGATGTTTTTATGATAATGCCCTTCATTTTAATTTGGTAAAGGATCCATATTTTGTAAGAATGTTAGAATCCGTTGCATCGTTTGACAAGGGATTGAAACCTCCATCGTATCATGAGGTGAGATGTTCTTTTTTGAAAAAGGAAACAAATTTGATTAATGGTGGGTTGATAGAAAATTATAAAGCAGAGTGTAGAAAGACGGGCTGTACTCTTATGTCTGATGGATGGACTGACGTGAAACATCACCTTATCACTAATTTTTTAGTGAATAGTCCTAGAGGAAGTGTGTTTCTTAAAAGTATTGATACTTCAGGCATTTGTAAGAATGCGGATAATCTTTTTTAGATTCAATGGTAGAAGAGATTGGTGAGAACAATGTTGTTCAGGTTGTGATTGATAGTGCATCGGCTTATGTAAAAGCTGGGGAGTTGTTAATGGCAAAGAGGAAAAAGTTGTTTTGGTCTACTTGCGCTGCACATTGCCTAGATCTTATTTTGACAGATATTGGAGACCTTCTTCTACACAAGGATATAATGGCAAAGGTAAGGAAAATCACAGTTTACATCTATAGACATTCTTGGGTGTTAAATCTTATGAGGAAGTATACAAAGAAAAATGATTTGGTGAGAGCTTGTGTGACCAAATTTACCACCTCATATTTAACTTTAAGGAATTTATTTGAGAATAAAATTGGGCTTAGAGCAATGTTTACTTCTAAAGAATGACAGAGAAGTCAATACTCTAAGAAGGGAGATGGTGTAAAAGATGGATATTATACTTGCTGACCAAATTTTTTGGGGATCAATCAAGTATTGCTTTAAGTGTGTTGCCATTGGTGAAGGTGTTGAGGCTTGTAGATGGGGATCTAAAGCATGTCATGGGGTATATTTATGAGGCAATGGACAAGGCAAAGGAACAAATCCAAAAGAATTTTTGTAATGTGAAGAAGCACTATGAGCCCATATGGACTATTGTTGACACTAGATGGAACTTGCAATTACACAGACCTCTTCATGCAGCGGCCTATTATCTCAATCCAAGGTAAGATTTAATTTTCTCCATTTTTATATCATTTTATATCTATATATTGTATACTGATCATTATAAATCAAAATAACTATTTCAGATTTCATTACTTTCACGATAATGTGGACTATGAGATAAAGATAGGACTTTATCAGACTATTCAGAGAATGTGCCCAAGTCCTGTTGGAGAGAAAAAGTTGATAAACAATTGAATATCTTTCACAATGCTGATATGATGTTCGGAATGGACATGGCAATCCAGATGAGGAAGAAAAAACAACCTGGTTAGTGGTAACTAACTTAAGTTAGTCATTTAATGCAATTGCTTAAGTTAGTTAATGCGGTATTCTTTTGTAATTTTTTATAGTCTTACGGTGAGAATCATTTGGAGAATGTTGTCCAGAGTTGCAACAACTTGCTATCTGTATCCTTAGCTTGACTTGTAGTGCCACAGGATGTGAGAGGAATTGGAGTACAATTGACCAGGTGCACTCTAAGAGGAGGAATCGATTAGAGCAACAAAGATTAAGTGCACTTGTGTTTGTGAAGTACAATCTTCGATTGGAGGCAAGGCACCAAAAGAGAATACTAGAGGGTGATTCCTATGATCCTATTTCTCTCTCAGATATGGAATCTGATGACGAGTGGATCACTGAAAAAGAAGATGCACTCTTTCCTGAGGACACTACTTGGATGAATGTTGATGAATGTTTTGAGATTCAAGAAGGGAATAACAAAAAAGAGAGGTAAATAGTATATAATTAAAATGTAGTGGTTGTTTTTTCTTCTTCTCCATTACTTTGAATATCTTTTTTATATTTTGTATTGGTTGTTTTGTAGGGCCTAGAAATCTTTCTTTAAACAAGAAAAAAGGGAAGCAAATAATTCAACTTGAGGATGAGGATGAACAAATACAAGAAGTTGAAGATGATGAAGGAAGTGAAGACTTGGTGGCATCCGATCACAATGATGATGATGATGATGCATTTTCAATTGAAATTGAAGATTGAGTTCAAAATGAATGTTTAGTTGGGTGTTTGAAGTTTGAATTAGTGAACTATGGTGTGAAATTTGTATTATAATATTAGTGAACTATGTTGATGACTTGAATAGTTGGTGGAGTATTAATGAAATGTTATGTTTTTATGAGTCTATGATTTTTTTTCAAAGGTATATATATTTTATTATTATTTATTTAAAATTGCGCCGTATCTTACTATACACAATACGATAAACTATTTTTAAAAAACGATACACCTTCTAATACATGATTTGATAACTATGCTCACAAGAAAGTTCCTTCCCCACCTATACAACTGTCCCATCTTCTACTCTTTCCATTTTGCGTATTAGCCATGCATATGGCAAAAATATTGGATCAACAAAAACCAACCAAACAATTTATTTTTCATGTTTGCCGTCTATTCCGACTATTTCAGAAGCAGGATTAGTTCTGAAGGAGTTTGCCAAAAATTAAACACTCAAACTAATCTGCACAGTTTCTAGGTACTAATAACCGAATTACACATCAACCATCAAGGTTATCAGTCATGGTTCAAAGTTGCGGTATCGGCCATTAACTCGTAGACATGGTTCAAAGTTGCAGTATCGGCCATCAACTCGGAGAGCTCTGAGACACATTGGTTGCGGCATCGCGGCGTGATATCGGGCGATACGACCTAAAAGCAAATGTTGAACATGACGAGAAATTTAGATCATATCGCGGCGTCATGGAACCGTATCGGTCAATTCGGTGACAATATTTCGGTGACTCGAGATTGACTCGGACAACTTGGACGAATTGTGCGAGACTCGGGATTTATACATATTGTATAACGGTATCATCTCCGAAGGTGCCGAGACGGATACGACTCGGCCGACTCGTATCGGTATCGGCCGATACTTTGATTTGAACCATGCTCGTAGAGCTCTGAGCAAGGTTCAAAGTATCGGCCGAGTCGTATCCGCCTCGGCAAACATCGATCTGATAATGATATACGATACAAGACTATCACGAGTCTACCATGAATCGGTTCTGACTCGAGCCAACTCGGATTCAACTTGGTCTAACTCGGCCGATTCACAGAATCATCCACCAACTTTCAAATAACAAAGAAAATGCCAAAAAAAAGGCAAAAAAAATGAGAAATTGAACCCTAAATCAGACAATTTTTTACCATAATAAAAATAAAACAAGGAAGTTAGAACAAAATTGAGCACAAAGCTGAAAAATTGTGATAAATCTCCCTAATATTAGAGACCCAGCATCATCGATCAGAGACAAAATTGAGCACAAACCTTACTTTCCTTCTTCTTTGCAGTAACAGAAGACCCAGCATCATCGATCAACATCGCAGATCAATTGCAAAAATCCTAGACTGATCGGACTACTCGAGTATCATCGACCCAGCATCATCCTCCCAGCGACCCTTCAGCGACCAGTGTCGACTCCCAGTGCCAGACCCATCGTCTTCGTCTCTGCTCTCTCTCTCTCTCTGTTAGTCGAAGTTTGAGAGATGAAGAGAGTTTTTTTTTTTGGGGTCAAAATACGTAAGGCTTTTGGCCTTAAGACCCAAAAATTTATTCCCCTCTCCCCCCCCTTTTTTTTGTTTTTTCGGTTTTGGTCCAATTTTTTTTAATTATATAATTTTTAGTATTTATCATATAATTTAATTAGAACTTAATTTGCTTTTGTATATGTATTGATGATTTAATAATTAAATGTACATAACGGAGAAAATACATATAATTTTTAATTAGATACATATTAAATAATTAAATGAAGAATTTCTTTATAAATAGATTTTCATTTTTAAAGCTATTAAGTTAACCATATATATACACTTATATTTTTTTTTATAATTTTTAAAAATTACAAATTAAATTATATCAACCTTGAATGTAGATGATAATAAATATTTTCCGGTAGCATCTTTATTATTCTTTTTTGCAATGATTAATGTGTTAAATAATGTCTTTTAGAGATATGATGCATGGATGATAATGTTTACATTTATTATAATTTTTTCTAATTTTTTTAAGTCTTCTATATAGTGTTTTGTTCGTATCGGCCGATACTGCGCCGCGACCGATGTGTCTTAGTGGCCCCCGAGTCAAGGGCCGATACCGCGACCTTGAACCATGGCTCTGCGACACATCGGTCGTGGCATCGCAGCGCAGTATCGGGCGATACGACCTAAAAGAAAATGTTAAACATGATGAGAAATTCAGGTCACATCACGGCGTCATGGAACCTATTGACTAATTCGGTGTTGATATTTTGGCGACTCGGGATTGACTCGGATACGACTCGGACGAGTTGTGCAAGACTCGGGGTTCATACGTATCGTGTAACAGTATCGTCTCCGAAGGTGCCGAGATGGATACGACTCGACCGTCTCGTATCGGTATCGGCTGATATTTTGAACCATATTACCAGTTGCCCGGAAAGGGGAACATGGACCTACAGTAACACCACGTACAAGTGCTGAACTGACCTTTGTTACTTTAAGAACTGTAGTGCAGACAGGCTGATCTTTGCTTGCAATAGACGCCAACTTCCCGTCATGATACACAGAGGAGAGAGGCATGTCATTGCCGCCCAAGTCCAGCAGACCTACTGCAACTGGAATGAACATGGGCTCTTTCACTGCCTGCCCTGGAGTTGGTGGGACCTCTTGACTGTGAAAAAGGCAAATCAAATTCACATTATTAAGCCAAACAAGCAGACAGGCAGAAACCTTGAAACAAAAAGCTTAGAATCCACCTGAACTTCAGAGAGTATGATTTAGCTTCAGCGTCATAATTAGAAACAACCTTCACAAGAGGGGTCCCAGCTTGGGAGTACCTGTACTTTTGTTTTATTAAAAAACATCAGCATCCAAAAAAATAAGAGCAGATAAAAAATTACAAGAAAAAAAGACAGGACGATGACATACCATGACAAGAAATTAGAGAATTCTGCATCATTTGCATCTCGCATGGCAGCAAAGAAATCTTCACACGTTACAGCTTGCCCATCATGCCGTTTGAAATATAAATCCATGCCCTGAAATGTGAAGAAAAAACATTTATGACATGGCCTGTGTTGACAACAATACTCATTATATGTGCCTCAGTTTCGGGAATGAACCCTTTCTCACTTTTCTGAATCCTCGACTCCCCAGCAAAGTTTTGTACATCCTGACAACTTCAGCTCCCTGATAAAAAGAATAAAAAAAGTGGAACTTGATGAGAAATGAAATATCTCCTACAAATGCACGCAGGAGTGTGCAAATGCAAAGACACCAACTCTCAGAGAGAGAGAGATTCAAACCTTCCGATACACCTGTAAACAAGAAAATGACCAACGATTAGATATTACTCTAAATGAGACCAGAAATGGGTGCAAGAAGAAAAAGATGAAAAAAATGCAAAGCCCTACCGTTGCTGCAAGTTGAGGCGAGTGAATACACCAGATTAGCCATCATCTCCAACATAACAGAGAAGTGAGATATAATTTTCAAGTCCCCAAAACAACATGCAAGTATAAACTTGTTGTTTTAAGCAATATAACAAATTGAAGCCCTAATATTTTATAAATCAGAGACTTGCCTGTGTAGAAGTTGTCCATCTGTGAAGGAAAAAAATTGAAACAATATAAGAGTGATTCCCAATCAGACAGTTAAAAAAGCTTAAAAGTATAGCCTTCAAGAGGAGCTATCAAAAGAATGAACTGGTGTCAGACCTTAATGTAAGAGTGAGGTCGTACAGGATGAGCCATGGGACCAGCATCCTAGAAGATCAAGAAGAATCTTAATAACTGCAACATGATAAATGTCATTCCATAATTAAAATGATCTCTGCACATCCAGCTAATAGAGCATGATATTGAATTATTAACCATGTAAATGGTTCCAAGTTTCCAACGGCTCACCGTCTGAGCAACTAATGTGACATACAGGATGCTTCAGAGGGGTAAAAGAATAACATAACACTATCAATATGACTTTAGAAGTTCTAAAATAGTAAACCTGCGGAAATTGATAATTACGAAGCCTTGAAACATCGGCAATACGCTTTACTGTACGGCTCCCCATGTCAGATGAAAATTCCTGCCAATTGAATAGCAAACTAGAGATTCATGAGCTCAGGCAAACACTAATGATTTTATTTGCAACTCTCCTGGCATCCAAAAAACATGTTTATACCTGGTCACGGAAGACAGTAAGACCTTCCTTTAGGCTAAGCTGGAACCAGTCACGACATGTCACCCTACAAAAATTAAGCTATGTAGTTAGGCTTGACTTTGACATTTAGAAGGAAAAAAATACATCCGCACAAAATGAATACAACAATAATCAAAATGTTTCATGCGCACAGAAAATTTTGAAATTTGAAAAATAAGACAGGCGCAAGCACACAGTGGAAAGTAGCAGACAAAGATTTCAAATTATTATACGAACGTACTCCAAATTTAAATATTTCAACCACAACTAGGAGAAGTTAGCCAACCTGTTGCCTGTCCAGTTGTGGAAGTACTGCAATACAGACCAAAACAAAGCAGAAATCATTACAAATTCAACATAATTGTACAAATATCCTTTGTGCCCTTTATAAACTAGATGATATACCTCATGGCCAATAACACCCAAAATTGCAGCATAATCTGCATCTGTAGCAGTTTCTGGAGATGCCAAAAGAAGCTTAGAATTGAAAATCTGTTGACAACAATGTCGGACAAAATCTTAGGAAAATGGAAATGCAAGATACAAAAGAGAATGGGAGGGGGGGGGGGGGGAGGGGAGCATGAGATAGATTATAGGATTTTACGGAAACATACATTCAAACTCTTGTTCTCCATGGCGCCCCTGGAAATTAGTAAGTAAACAGAATCAGAAGTATAAAGTAAAAGTAGACAAACCCCAACAACCCAGTCTCTTGGCGCCCCCCCCCCCCGGGGGGGGAGAAAAAGAATAGCAACTAACATGTAATCTGGAACTGCAACAATATTGAAGAGATCCAGGTCATATTCAAGACCAAAAACCTGGTTTCACAGAAAAGACAAGAAATCCTGGTGTCAAGATCATATAGGTAAATTAACTGAATCCATCAGACCATCTAAAGTACAGAAACTGACATCTTCATCCCACTTCATTGCCGCTTTGAGAGAATACATGGCATGAGCAGTCTTAGGCAGATCCTCTGCGGGGGTCCAAATTCTAAGTGACACCTTCCGGCCAGAACGAGTTGTAAATGTGTCATCTCTGCTCTCTAACTGTCCAGCAACTAAAGCAAAAAGATAGCAAGGTTTCTTGAATGGATCCTCCCAAAGAGCATAATGTTTGCATCCCTGTGATGGAACAGAGTTTTAAAAGTTGCTGTAAGAGCATATATCAAAATTCTCTCCAAGTATTCAGCAGTGGTGTTCACCTCTAGGTCGCCTTGCTCTATGAGATTTCCATTACACAATAGTACTGGGTACAGTAATTTGTCAGCTTCAATGCGACAGGTGTATTTTGCCATGATATCAGGACGATCCTGGTAGTGCAAATAAAAATCATCAGTAATTCTGCAGAAACAGAAAAAGCATCTCGAATTGATTACTGCTTAAAAAATGAACCTGAAAAAATGTAATTTTACGGAAACCCTCTGCTTCACATTCTGTACAGAAATTCTGAGATGACTTGTAAAGCCCCTGAAGAAAGTAAAATTCCCGTTGTAAAGACAATGCAGATGTAAGCATGAAACAAGAATAAGAGATCAGAACAGAAGGATTGTTAATGAAGGTGATTTTTTACCTCTAAAGAAGTGTTTTTCTGTGGACATATCTCATTAACAATTTCCAGTGTAAACTTGCCACTTGGAGGGGATGGGAGTGTCAGATGGCGCGAGTTCAAGACGAAATTTTCCTCCTGAAAGCATTACGAATAAACAATTAGGAAACCCAAATGCATAAAGAAAACAAACCTGAAAATTTTGAATTCAAAAAATCCACTAAACTTCAACAGACAGATTGAACTTCTAAAAATCTATCTTCTAGTTAGGCAACAACTCTTCAAGAAATGATTGCATTGTAGATTGAACTTCTAAAAATCTATCTTCTAGTTAGTGAAGGAAAGAATAAGCAACAACTCTTCAAGAAATGATTGCATTGTAGAGTTTTTGAAGCATTAAGACCGTGAACTTTTGAAAGGACACCGTACTCATTACAGACCTTCAGCTCCTTCTCGTTGACCTTAACTGAAATCAGCTTCAGATCTTGCCCATCCAAAACTAATGGAGAAGAACAACCTGTTTTCAAAATGAAAAAACATTTCTGAAAGATAATTTTGAGGTCAATTTAAGGAAGAAGTTGGACACCTTACAATAATGTTATTTCTACACATGGGTGGAAGCTAAGTTAAGAGACTCAAGTTGTGCCCTCCCAACAAATACAAAAAAATGCTGGGCCCACCCATAGCCAAGACACAAATGAAGCAGTGGGTTGAACTGAAGTCTAACCCTCATTCATTCTAACTCTGCCCTCACATGAAAAAAAAATCAATGAACTTAAGACAAGGATTTGCCAATGAAGAACCAATAAAAATGATAAAAAAGAGCAACGAACTAACTGCAAGGGACTGCTAGGCTCGACGATTTTGATCCTCTGGGGTCAGTGTCCACTGAACTTCCCTCTATGGTCTGTCTATGTCAACTAAGGTGCTTGCGAGACTACGACCTTCCATATATGTGAGTCTTTGATTTGAAAAATTTTGCATTTTTTTTTTTTTTTTAAATTCCAAGTTTGACCACGAGTTATTCAACTATGATTTTTTGGCTGGTTAAATTATCAATTAGGTCTTAATTTCTGTAGGGGTTTTTGTGCCCTAATTTCATTTTTTATGCATTTTGAATCGAATTTTTTTCATGATTTGTATAGACAGCAATGAAATCATGTGATGTAATTGGGGATGACCTAAAGGACATTTTTCAGTTGCATTGATAATAAAGTTATTATGCAACGCTTTCATAATATGTAAACTCATTTGGATCAATAGTAAATGACTACAGTCAGTCTCATTTTTTGAAAAGTGGTCTAATTAGAATTCTTTTTTAGATTTTTGTTTTTATAATCGATGTATATCATTTAATGAATTTTTACATATAAAATATAATTTAAAAAATTTACTATGTATTCATTTACTTTAATCAATTGGAAGAAAAAAATTAAAAATTGTACGTAAACTCGTAAAGTGCCCACCCATATACATTCCTGGCTCAGCCCCTGTATTCTACAGATCAGAATGAGTATACAATATTAGAATAGTTATGTACAGTTATGACGAAAATTGCTCCGGAAATATTCAAAAGGGCATGCCACCCAAATGACAAGAAATACTATAACGACCAAGAAGGGTTACAATATTACCTTTGACCCTGGGGTAGACACTTATGTTGGAGCACACAATTGTTTTCTCCTCACCCAGTGAAAATTTCAAATCCACCTTAGTAATTCCATAAGCACAAAAGAACATAAACTGATGTGATATATCCAAACAACCCAACAATATGTATTTAAGTTTACGAAGTACATATTTACCGTATCAAAGTAGTAATCAGGCAATTTGTAATCTTTTAGAAAGATTTCTTTTGGTACGTCCATCTTGGATTCTTCAATTTGCTTCAGTAATGTTTCTGTTGTGACCAAAAAAATTAACTTCTTGCTTGTTTTGCTTAACACTCTTAAAAAAGGTTGACGAGTCAGCTTTCAGCATATTCAATAAAAAGGTAACAACAAAAGGCAGCATTATGCGAGTCTGTGAGGGCAATGAATAATCAAACTATGATGATTTACTGGCAATAAATAACACAACAACCGATAAATTCTTCCTAAGTGTTACCTAATAAGATAAACAAAATACGGACATTCAGAATTCAGAACATTACCGTTCAAAGTCTGAAGCATGAAAGAAGGCAAAATACCACACGAGAAGCTTGGCTCCTAGAGGGAGCTCTATAAAAATGGAGCAAACCTCAAAACTATAGCATTGCCTACATCTGGAAATATTCTAAACTGATTGCCCAACAGAACTAACACGAGATGATACCTGAAGCTGCAATTTGACAAACAGACAGCATAATGTGAGCTGCTTGTTAGCTTCACAACTCACATGACCCACATACCAAATTACCAGAGTCAACACTGCCTTTAACCTTAAAACACTAAGAGATGGAAAAAGGGCTGGTTTGAGAGGTGGGACGATAGAGATAAAGAGTATATTAATCACTGTTTTCCAAACTCAACTGATAAACTATCATAAAAAGTTGATTTCTCTAATGTTCATAGCCCGGATGGAGGATATATGGATAGTTTATAAAGTCGAATTCTGGATAAAAGACGACAATAAGACACCATACAGATAGCACATTGCAAGTACTTCCCATGCTTGTGAAAGCAAAAACAGCACTGAGAGCAGGTATAGTACTTCTAGTTAGCTAAACAATCCAAAAGGGAAAAGGAAGGGGGGGGGGGGGGGGGGGGGGAAGAAACAACATTACGATGAAAATTGGCTATTGATACAACCGGCAACTTATCCCCCCAAAAAAAATCTTAGTCTCAGATAATTACAGAGGTTACTCTTATGAAACCTCCTATTTTACTTTCCAAAAAGATCATAGAAAGACAAAAGAAAAACTTAGAAATATTACATCTACCAAAACCAGATATAAAACTTCGAAATTTCTTTTTCCCGCCATAAGACCAGAAAATTATGAAACAGAAATTCAAGTGAGATAAAAGGGGATTGGGTAGTGACGGCAGAAGAGGAGATCAAACCCAAGAGACATGTCTTCGAGAAACCTAAACCTTTACATGGTAGAATCAACCGAACCATCACCCAACTGCCGTGTTCTTAGAATAAGCTACTTCTACTGCAATCAGTCCAATAGTTAAGCTAAAACAAAACCCCCCAAAAGATTCAATCTTTTACAAATATCGAAGCCACCCAGATCGTCAAAAACACCAAGATCAGATACTAAGAATTCCCATATGAGAAAACAGAGTATAGCTTGGGGTCTTGTAAGTAACAAGGCTTATAAAGATGAAAAAGAATCGAAATCATAGTAAGAAAAAACAGATAAAAATAAGGAATGAAAATAGAAAGATATTAATGGAAAACTGAGTCGCAACTTCTTGTTGTTTGTTACCTTTAGTACGATGATCAGGTGGAGAGAACAGACGATATTTCAGAAACCTAAGACGAACACCAAGGAAAGGAAAGTAACCTATGAAGCACGGAGACGGATACGGGATACAGATACGATACGATACGGGTACGGCGATACGGCAAAACAAAAAAAAACAGGATACGGGTACGGCTAGGATACGTCCATAAAATATATATTTTTAAAAATTTTATTATTATATTTAATGTAATAATTATGATTTATAAAGTGAATCACACATCTATCATTCATAAATCATACATCCTATATCACATACATATTTTATAATATCAAGTCCATGCTTACACAAAATAAACCATCCGATTACAAGTCGAGCAACAAAAAGCTTGCAATTTTGGAATATTATCCTATTACTGCCACTTCCACTTCCACTTCCACTTCCACTTCCACTTCCACCGGTTGAGCCCATACTTTCCGTACCCGTACTCATTCTCCTATAATTATTAATTTAATAAAATAAATCAGCAGTGTAGTAAAATTTAGTAGCACTGTAGCAGTAAAATTCAAGGACATCCATCTTATTGTGCATCTAATTTTTTAAACCAGGCATTAGGCATTATGGGCTCTGCATGTTCAAATGAACAAATTTGTTCAGTCAACCCAGCAAGCAAACAACTCAACCCATGTGAGAATTTATTCAATTACATTTTATGATTTACCTATTTAATTACAACCCAGCATGAAATTGCATTCCTGAACTTAGAGCTAATTGTAGGCCTCCTCCCTGAACTTTAAAATTGACAGATTTTCGGATGTAAACTATGGGTGCCAATATCCACGATGATTGAAGAACACAACCCACCAGCATAAATCATCTCCCCAAAAAATTCAAGGCCCCAAAAAATCCCCTAAATTGCAAACCCTAATTCAAGGCTCAAAATGAGGGCTAATCACTGGTAAAAGGCAAAAGAGACCACAGAGAGACAGAAAAATAGAGAGAGGAGAGAGCTTACCCGATATCTATGAAGCACACAGGTCGTCGGAGGTAAAAGAGGAGATACCCGTCGGCCGTCGTCGAGAGATGCTGTCGAGGTCAAAGACAGGCCGTCGGAGGTGAAAGAGGAGATCCCGTCGTCGATCGGCAAATGCAGTCAGCGATCGTCAAAGACAGTGAGAGAGAGAGAGAGAGAGACGATCGTCGATCGTCGACTGAAAGGGGGGGAGCTGTGGAATAAAATAAAATAGGGTTTCATTATATATAGATATATTTTTTTTGCAAATAAGGGTATAATATATTTACTCTTGTGCCCCTATATTTTTTTAAAATTCGAGTAATACCCCGCCGTATCCTATGCGTATCCTAGGAGTATCCCACTCGTATCCAAAACGTATACGGCCGTATCCAAAAATCAAATTTATTTTAAAAAATTTAGGATACTTTTCAGACGTATCCGGTACGTATCCTACGCGTATCCGACGCGTACCCGTATCCAAAAGTATCCGATACGGATACTTTAACATTTTTGAAGTACCCGTGCTTCATAGAAAGTAACGGATCTATAGTTTTTACTAATTTATACCAAAGAAAGAGATAGATATAAGAGCATCTCTCATCTCTATCATTTTTGAATTTTTCTCCAAGATTTATGCTCACATGAAATTAAGGGAGACTCCTGGTTTTAAGACTAAAATCTTAATAGTGAGATTTCATCCACTTTTAAAAATTCATTAGTCAAATTTATATTCAAATCTTAATGGCAAGATTTTATTTACTTTTAAAGATTCAATTGTCATATTTTACCTTCTTTAAAATTTGAATTTATTCTCATTTAAATTTGAATTTCTCTTCCTTTAAATTTGAATTTCTCTATTATAAACGTCTATATCAAATCAAATTTTTTACTTAAATTTGGGTAAGGGTATATATCTCCATTGTTGGAGATGATCTAGATAATACTAATTTAAATAAATTTGATTAATTGTACTAGTGGGCCAGTGGTGATGTCATTTATTGTCTATTTTTTTTTTGATAAAAAAAAAAGTGAGGGACGACCAATAAATAATAACTCTCATCGGCCGTAACCATGAAGGTCTCCCCTACTATGAAATATTCGGTTTGAATTATAGTTACTAATCTGAAAGGGCAACCCATTACCACAGTACCACCAAAATTATGTAACAAAATATATTACTCTCGTAAATTGAATCAAATTTGATAATTACAGAAGAGTCAAAAACAACCCTAAACAAGTGCGATTTATACACAATTGGCACATCAATGCGAATTGTCACCAAAGTAGGCATAGTTAGACATGGATTGATGAATCTTCTCTATATTACATGAGTGTGACTGAAAATGATAGATATGACTGTTACTTTTTCTCAGCAGATTCCTACAGATGAATCAATCAATAAATCAGGCCAATATGTTAGATGGCAGTTACGGAATTATGAGTTCGGTGCTCGGAATGTCGCGACTGTATGGCTTTAGTCCTGTTAAGGGAATTTGAGAGTAAGGGATCGATATGGTCCTCGAACTATTTTCGATGCCTAAGTTAGTTCAATAGATTTTAGCTAGAACGGCTTATGAAGAATAAGGCATTTTAGAGAGAGAGAGAGAGAGAGAGAGAGAGAGAGAGAGAGAGATAAATGCTACTTTTTTCCCATCGTTACCTACCTTAACCCTGTATTTCATAGGATTTTTATAGTGTAGGTTAAGTGTGAACTTAGTTTAAAAGATAATGATTAGTGGTAATCATTCCTGGTTGAGTGTGTGTGAAGCTATTCCCATGCAAGAGCCTTAGTCACTGACATGTGTTAGCTACCCTGAAGTCCATGTGGGATGTTAAGTGTCAGACTTTCCCTATTCGAGATCATGCAGGTAATGGCTGACGTATTTGGTGTCCCCACAGAGACCGAGAAGGGACGTCCGAAGTCCGTACTCTATGCTCCGATGTCTGGATTATATCCATCGCCTACATTTAGCGATTAACACCCTGCTTGAATGGCACACCACTTGGGTTTATGATAGAAGAGTAGACGCCTCAAAAGAATCGGTTTACACTTCCATTTCCATCAAACCCACAGCTCCTTAACAAGTTCAAGTCCTCTGAGAAGCGCCCACATCTCCGCTTGAAGGCTCGAGGTCTAATTGAGCTTCCCATAAAACCCTGTGATCCAACGGCCTTGGTCATTCTTGATTAGTCCTACCAAGCCAGTTGAACCTGAGTTTCCTGGATTGTATCATGTCTACTTGTAGACTGGTTTAGTTTGTGTAAATATAGGTCATGTTAAACTTATGAATTGATTTGGACTTGCTCTTTTATTAATTGCAAGAATAATTAATGAAAAAAGATTGATCAATACATCGGATTAAATTTTCAAATGTTAACATATTCATATGCAAGTACATTCTAATGGAATTCATGTTCGAGCGTAACACAATCTAAATTATATTCGATTGGTTAACCGATCTGGTTGGTCATGGGCCAGACCAACAACTAAAAAGGAAAATTGCGGAAAAGTACACCATTTAATACTTATTTTGTGGAAAAGTACCTCAATATAAAATATATGTGTATAAGTACTTTTGTGTGTAAATGTTTGGTGAAGAGATACACTTTTGCTGAATTGTAATTTTTTCTCTTACGAAATTACCCTTTTACTTTATTACTGGGAGACAAATATGACAATTATATTATAGATTTAGTTTCCTATTTTTATGCTATATCATTTTTGAATTTTGAATTACCTCTTCCTCCTTCATTTAACAAACATTTTCCTTCTCCATTCCGTAACTCATGTTTTTATACATTCTGTAAACGTTTTATTCAAACATACATGTGTTAGTCGACTGTGAGTTAAGTACATATTTCATAAAAGGTTCGCTTTTTCATTCCGTAACCAGGTTTTGATACATCTTCCAATTAGTTGCAGTAGAAGATGTGCGTCAGGTATGTCTTCCACATTGTTGTACATTTTAAAAAAAATAAAATAAATTGTAATGACGAATATATGTTCCAAATTATTTTTTCACAGAATTTTGTTATGTCGTTATGGGAATGAGTCGTTAATTATCCGCATTTCAAGGTATTCATCGTTTGAGGATGTGTTAAATCGAGTGTGTGATACATGGGAGTTGTTGCGGCATTTTCCAGTACGGTTGTCATATTCACTCCTCGAAAATCCCAAATTGTTTTTTGAAGAATGATGAAGACTTCAAAAATATGTTTGAAATGTCACGTTCTCTTAACGTCAATCATGCTCCTGTGAGGATAACTGTAAATGATGATGACTCAAATGGGGATGCTCTTAATAATTAAATTAAAGATTTGCACAATCTGGATGATGATTCTGATTCGGAGAATGATTTGTCACCTCGTTATAGTCAACATAACGAGAAAGTTCTGTTAACATCTGAGTGGATTAATGAAATCAGACATGTAGGACAAAATTTTGAAGGTGGTGTGTTGCAGTTTCGTAATGCTCTTTGCAAATACTCGATTGAGTGCGGTTTCAAATTCAACTACGTTAATATAAAGAATTGTAAATATAAGGTTGTGGCTGAGTCTACGGCAAAATATTTCACGGGTTGTGAGTGGAACGTGAATCCAAATATTCAAAAAGTGAATGAGTTTTTCTACATACGGAAACTTCACAATGAACACACATGTGATGAAACACTACGTACAACAGATAACAGGAGGATGAGTTCTAATTTAATTGCAGATTTAATTGTTGATCATGTACGAGAAAAAAATGCTACTCGTTCCACTGAAGTTGTCAGTGAATTTCTGTCGGATTATGGTCTGACAATTTCGTACGATCGAGCATGGATGACAGTTGAAAAAGCGAGAGAGAAGATCTTTGGGAATCACTCGTTGTCGTACCAGCAAATACGATGGTATGTTGATACTGTAATTACAAACAATTCTGGCAGCCACATTATTTTATATTGTGATGACGAGACTAACTGGTTCTAGAGATTATTTGTGTCCTTCAAGGCGTCTATCGATGAGTTTAATTATTGTCGTCCTTTGTTGTTCATTGATGGAACATTTTTGAAAGACATGTATAAATGTAACATCCTTTCGACAACTGGCAAATATGGCAATCAAGGTATTTTATATAAGGGATCAAATTATGTCAGATATATAAATGTCACATTTTAATGTTTTTGCTGTTATTGATTGTTGTCCGTTGAGTTGATAAATTTTTTTTTTTAGGTTTATACCCATTAGCATTTGCTGTCGTTGATTCTGAAAATGAGGCAAATTGGAATTGGTTTTTATAACAGTTGACGCATATTGTTGACCATGGTCGTGAGATTACTTTTGTGTCCAATCGGAATGTGGGTCTTTTGGAGGCAATGTCAAAGGTTTTCTCAAATGCTCATCATGTTTTTTGCTTGCAACATCTAAAAGCCAATTTAAGAGACAAATGTAGCAAATGTCAGTTTTCCAATAAAATCAGGGAGTATATGATGTTATTGCTACGTGAGTGTGTTTATACATCGACAATTTCTCTATTTAATGAGAAGATTGAATCTCTCCGTCGAGAATGTGGGCCAAACATTGACAAGTTTTTGACAAATCTGTCAGTTGAACATTTGGCAAATGCTCATTTTCGAGGAAAACGGTATGGTGAGATGTGTTCTAATGTTGTAGAGTCTTATAATGGTTGGATTTCAAAGGCACGACATTTACCAATTACTATTATGGTTGATACTATAAAGAGTCAGATTATGGACCAGAGGGGTTGTAAGTTGAAAGAATCTGAAAGTTGGAATGGTAACATATGTCCTAATTTGGACTCCAGAATAAGTGCAACATTTCATGAAGGTAGATCTTGGTCTGTAAGAGTATCTAGTAATGATGTGTACAAGATGAATTCATACCCGTTGGTTTCTGTTGACATTTTGAATGACACTTGCACATGTTATCAATGACAGATTAATGGATTCCCTTGTTCGCATGCGGTTTCGGCGATACGCAAGAGTGGGCGAAATATATATGAATTCATTGATTATTATTTCCATGTGAACACATATAGAAAGGCATATGCGGACCCAATACACTCAATTCCGACACTTGGTCATCCAGATATTTCGCTCGAACCGGTTAATATATTGTCATCATCATCTAAGCCTCAACCTGGTCGCCCGAAGAAACGAAGAATTAGGTCGAGAGGTGAACTCATTCGACAGATTCGTTGTGGTCGTTTGGACAGCCACAACAAGAAAACCTGCAATGCACCATTGTGATTAAATATTATTATTGACAATGTAGTTGATGTTATTTTATGTTTATTTTTCATTGAACACAGAATAAATTAACAATGTGGTTATTAAACTTGGGGTGTGTTTAGAGATGGAGTGTGTTAGAATTGAAGATGATTTTTGCCAATGTGGAATACCCTTCATATCTTACCTATGCATGTACTATTTTTTGTCCGTTGTACATGTGTATTTGACACAGTGTTAACAACACATGTCACAGAATTAACAACTAATGTCAAAGTCAGACCATGCAATGTCACAATGTTACGAACTCAATGTCACACTGATGCAACCCACATTCAACATACAAGCAGACAATGACACACTGCTACCAGCCAATGACACACTATTACTAACCAATGTCACACTGATACAACCCAAATTCAACATGCAAGCAGACAATGACACACTGCTACCAACCAATGACACATTGTTACCAATCAATGTCACATTGCTATCAGCCAATGACACATTGCTTCTAGCCAAAAGCTACCCTCACACAAACCAATGTCATCATATTTTTAACCAAAATGTAATAGTGATACCTTCAAATGATACTGATACAAGCAATGACACACTACTCCTAGAAAAAAATCACACTGATATCAACGAAAATTTCACATTGCTACAAAAGAAATGTAATATTGTTGTCAGTCAGTTTCCTAATGTCACATTGCTACAAATCAAATTCTCAATATGACAATTTAATGTCATATTGTTATAAATCAAATTAACAAAGTGACAATGCAATGTCATACTGTTATAATTCAAAGTTGCACCGTTACAATCCAAAATCACGTTGTTACAACCCAAAGTCACCTAAGTACTATCCAAAGTCAAATAGTATCTTCATAGTAACAGTATTACATCACAATCCCTATGACATTGTTCACTAATCACATTTACACTTCAAATGTGTAATAACAGTTTGAAGAACTAATCATGTACCCCTAAATTTGTCTTTCAATGTTTGTCTCATTTTGAAATCGTCTTCCGTCCAAGAATTTTGATGATTCAGAAACATTGACAACATTTCACTTCGAAAGTCTTTTATTTGTCTTTGTGTCAAATTCACTTCTACGTCTTCTCCTGTTGCCAATTGTTTCATAATGTAGCAAACGTACACACCACAACCGACCCTGACATATAGTTGAAATTAGTTTGTTTTTACATTATTTGTGCAGTTACCTAATAAATAAAAAATGATGCTTACGTGTTTGATTTCTATTGTGGACTTTTCTCACATGATATCATCGGTCTGACCATGTCTTGTGTATCGAGAAGATTGTCACTGTCGGACATCAATTCTTTAACCTTGTCTTCCACATAATTTTTCTGTCATTGCGTGCAATTAATAAGTTATGCACAAGTTGAATATTATATTATAAGTTCGGTTGAGTTTAGAAATTGGTTTACCAAAATGATAGCATCTTGGAAGTATGGGTCCCTGCCACCTTTAGTCCTTGGACGTAACGAGTTATAGTGTATCCAAACCCTTTCATTAGTGTCCAGCAAAAGCAGGGTCCAATTGTTTGGAACAACATTATCACTATTACCATTTGAGTTCATTGGGAAGACAATGTAACGTGCCTCCACACCAGGCATCAGATGCTTGTCAAGTTCCTTTTTTCTAGCTTCTTCCAAATTGGGGGAACGTACAAGTGTCTACACATTATCATAGATATAAATAAATATGAATATGGTTATCAAGAACTCACATATTTATAGCAGTTGATTTTTTACCCAACATAGGTTGTTAATGAATATACACCGTTTGCTGAAAGTGGATGATTCACTGCATTTGTTAAAATCTAACAGCATATCTCCCCATGTGTCTATTACCTGTTTTAAAATATTTATTTATTAATAAACATACACAAAAGTACACGTTCATTTACTGCATTTTCAAAACATATATATGTACAGTGTTGTATAATTCAAGTCCCCCCATAAGCTTCAGTGCATCTTCAATATCAATGTAACTTCCATTCCCAATTCCAGACCATATTTTCTGCAATACAATGCAATTACAATCGTATAACATTAAAATATAGGTTCCCATGTATAGGTATTACGTAAAACATATGACACTTACGTGTAATCTTCAATGTCATAAATTTGTTTTAACTTGCCGAAGTCATTTGGACTCAAATAGTTGCACGCCTTCCACAATTTTTTAGTGTCCCTTTCAGACATTCCTTTGATTGTGTTGGATTTTTCAGGTACTTGATCAACATTGACAAAATCTTCTTCTTCTTCTTGATCGCTTACCTTGCTGGTCCCATCGTTTTTCAATGTCACATTCATTTTCTTCCCTTTTTTCTTCACACTATATTCGAAATCTTCTTCTCTTCGCCTTTTTCTTTCTTTCTTTTTTGATCTTCTTAATCATGGATGATGTCCCCTTTGGTGGCGTTTGTTGATGGGTTGGAATCATGGGTGGGATGGAAGTTTGTTGGTATTTCTGCGTAATGGCATGGACTGACATCTCGTTTACTTGTTCAACCAGAGCATCGTTTTTAGCTTCAAGTTGTTGAATTTTATCCTTTGATGCTTGCATTTCATCCTGGAACGTTTCTCTCTCTTTATTCATGTTGATGACCATGTTTTCCATATTCATTTTCCTTTACAAGTTTCATGATCTCTTGGTTGTATTCATCATCGGTCTTCTTTGGGTCACACACTCCTTCACCATGCATCTGTTCTGACTCATAAACAACAACATCAAGGAGAGTTTCAAATGGTTGTCCTCCATTTATATTACCATCACTTGTATCCATGATGTCATCATCATCGTCAATCAGCAAGTCGTCCTCCTTCCACGGACTGTTTTCACGAACATCATGTTTTTGCTCATGTGTTCCTTTTTCCTGATGGATTTCGTCCTTTTCAACACTATCCGAGCCGTCCTTTCCATGTGGACTACCAACTGTTTCAACCTTGCTGTCTCTCTTTTTCACATTATGTTTTAGCAATTTTTTTTCCTCCTTCGTCTTTTTCAATTTCTAACAGATAACCTGGGAACAAATGGATTTTATCAATTTTTTTTCATTAAAAACCTATAGAATTCCACAGTTACAAAATCAATGTTGCCATCATTTGAACAAATTTCACAAGATAAATGATATTGTGACATGTTTGTCACAATTAAGTCGTTTCAAAAAGTCAGACATTGTGTAAATGAGAATAAATATTTAAAACCCAAATTTAAACTTACATCTTTTGACCCAAGCTTCTGCAGCTTCTTTTGCCTCATAGCCTTTTGAAGACTTTGTAAATTTCATTTCAGGAATCTTGGGAATACGTTTGGCATTTTAGGGGTTATCAATATTGTGTGTTCACAAAGCCAAAACTGTATGTTTTTTAAATGTTGTTAATGTCAATATGAAAATCATAAAAAATTATAACAAATGCAACATATAAATTTAAAAAATGAACATACAAAAATACTAACCGGTATCAATAAAACACAACCAGTGATTGTTGTAGGGGTATCCACATTTTTCCTCAATGATTTGATAAGTGCAACTTGAATGGCACGACACCAATCATACTTTCTAATCTCATCTAAGTTCTCCACATATGGAACATATCCCCATCCAAGCGTGTTTCCTGTGTTTGTGAAGAAAAGGGATACCAGCAGGAGTAGTCAAAACAATCTTGCAACGTCGTCAAAATCTGTTTGAGATGTACCAACCACGGCAGACCTCAATTTACTCTTTATCAACGTTACATTTAATCTCTTGTCTTTTTTAAACCAACGTTTGATAAATGATATTTTTTTTACCATGTTTGGTTGACTTAATCTGCACATGCCCATCTTGTATTCCAAAAATGAGTTTCACATCACTCCTCTTCAATCTCAGTTCTTCCCCTCCGATTTGAAATCTAGAGGTTTGTTCATTGAAACATAAAATCACTTTTAATATTTCTTTGTCCGTTTTCCTGTACCATGCTTTGTCTACCTTTCTATCTATTATTTTTCAAATAAGAATCAAAAGGGTGTCTTCTTCAATGCAGTCTTGTGCTCGTCTCTTAGTTCAACATCATCGATTGCCCTAACAATAGCCTGCGTGTTGGACCTGTATTGTGGTTCACATTTCTTTTCTACTATTTTTCCCTTCGTATCTTTCCCCATTCTGATATCACAAACACAGTTATCAATTCAATATGTTTATGATCTAGGGAAAAAAAATTCCCAATGTAATATGACTTCAGAGACTGTGACATTAATACATATAAATATACAGTGTGACAACAAAAGTAACAGTACATATTTATATATTTTTTCCATAAAAAAAGATTCTAACAATATTATATCTCTTACAAAATTACACATAAGTAATAAATATGAACAATAACACATTCAAACTTAAACAAATGATACAATTTGCTCAGATCAAAGAATAATAACAGTCTGATACAGTACGAAACAGAAATCAAGCGCTTTGTTAATTTTCCCCAAAAAAAATTAAACAAGCAATACAAAACTCGTAGGTGGTTTATGTATTATATACAAAAAAAAAAGTTATTTTTTCAACAACCAAAAATTTGGGTATTGACAAAATACCCAAATTTACTTGAATCATAACGAAATATTCCATATGAAATTTAACAATTTAATCACTATTTCACATTGAACCCATTTAAAAAAAAAAAACCCCCCATTTTGAATAGGAAGTTTTCAAAATAATGGAGGTTTTAGGGAAGTTTTCTCATACCTTCTTCACCACTATGTACGCCTATTTCTTTACCAATTCCTTCTTCACCACCCACATTCAGGCCTTTCAATTAATAACAATGAACCCATAAAAAAAAAACTCATTCTGAACATCATGTCTTGAAAGGAATGGAGGGTTTAGGAAGTTTTCTCATACCTTTGTCACCACAATGTAAGCCTTTTCTTTTAGTGATTCCTTCGTCACCACCCAGTTGTACCCTTTTCACTTACTCACAGCGAACCCATCCGAAGAACAAAAAAAAATTGATTTTGAACATCCCGTTTTGAAAAGAACAGAGGTTTTATGAAGTTTTCTCATCAATTTTTGAAGAGCCCACATTTTCGGCGATATTGAAGGAGTTATGGGTAACAGTTCATCCCCGTTGTTTCGGCTATGGAGGCAAAAATTTAGGAGACTGTTCCCTTTCTACAGAATGGGTTATTTTAGACATTTGTTATGTATTGTGTATTTTTTTACTGATATTTTTAAATGTTGTACTTTTTGACCTATTTTTCTAAAAAAGGTACCGGCCCCCTTAATTCCCCAACTACAAAGTGCAATTTTGAGTTGGGCTCTACCCTTAGGCCTTGGCCACTATCTTGGCCCATGAATTTATATAATCGTTATTATTTGGAAATTTTTTAGTTACGCCTCTTTTAGTTTATTATATTTTCAAGGACACCCTCTCTATTATCTAAAATATCACTGACACCTCTTCTAGTTTATATTTAAACATCATTGACACCCCCTGTCGTTAAACCACTATTTTAACAAACAAAAAAATTATGGGCAATTTAGTAAAATTACATTCTGGTTAATACTTTTAATTTGACAAGGGATATTAGTGAAGATTCAGAATATAGAGGGGTGTCCTTGAAGATATGGTAAATTAGAAAGGGTGTGGCGGAAATTTTCCATTAATATTACTATCATTTTGTTGAACATGTTACAAATGTTAATATTCTATGTTACTATTTTATCAATCTCTCTCTCTCTCTCTCTCTCTCTCTCTCTCTCTCTCTCTCTCTATATATATATATATATATATATATATATATATATATATATATATATATATATATATATATATATATATATATATATATATATATATATATATATATATATATATATATATATAGTAATTGTCCGTGCTTGAAGGCACTATGTAATAAATAAAAATAACCGTTTTAGTATTTTGAAACAAATGAGAATCAATCGAAAAAAATTGAAAGAACAAAAAAAAAAAAAAAAAAAATTTGTGGTGTTGTATGCATAATTGCAATAAATGCTATAAGCCAAGAACAAAAAAAATAAAAATTACTTGGCTAATAACGACTGTCACAGTGTTATATATGAGATAAAAACACTTAACAGATCGTAAAAACCCCTACACAACAAAGTGACTTACCACAATATCATCACGATACCAACCAAATCACTCGTGCCTGAACACATTGTGTTAACTGTGCCTGAAGGTGTTGTCTAACACATTTAGCTCATTGGTCATGTCATGATTGACACAACTATGATCAACCCAAATCATCAATTCATCCACAATCCACATCCATGTAACTTGCTAAATGAAAAATAAACTATAGGCTGGAAACCGTCCTAGCCCATATATGAGAAAAGTTAAGAAAAACACATTCCATACCAGTTGGTGTCTCTCTTAGTTCAACAAATGCAGGTAGTCAAACCTAAAGATAATCCCCCTCCTGACCACTCCCTAAAATAACACAACACCAAAAATTAATTGACAATCCTAGCCAATATATTTTGCCACCTCAGTAATTAATTTAAAGTTTGCCAATCAATTTACCCAATATGCACATGTTAATATACAGATTTATATATGTCTCTATGGAAAATCAACCATGAACAATGATATATGCATCCACAATTGAAACCTCTATCAAAGAATTTTGCAACAAAAGACACAGTTGATGAGAACAAAATTGATTTGATGTCATCTACATAAGAGAGGAGTAAAATCAAGGTTTTTATTGTAGCCAAATCCACACTCATAAAAAGACATCAAGCCAAAAATATAACAATATGTACATTCCAAATAAAAAAATAATAGTTGATGTAAAAAAAGTACGTAAAAAAATTGACATATCGGCTTGTTCGGATCATTACCCTTTCAGAGTTGTTCATTCCAGGCCTTAGCGACGTGGTATCTAATCACGTGTCCCACTTTTGACACTCTCCTCTCTCTCACACAAACTTCACAAAACAAAACAATTATCTTGCAAGAAATGTCTCTGCTTTGCTTTCATTACAAAAAGAAGTAAAACCAACTTCAATAACTTACTTGATTAAAGCGTGAGTAACTGATTACCTATAATAAAAATTTAAAAAAAAAAAAAAAAAGAAGAAGAAGAAGAAGAAAAACACAATGAAAAAAAAGAGCGGTCCACTTGGCCATCAAATGGACACACACCTATAGAAGTTCAGACCTTCTGATATGGACCCTCTTAGTACTCATCCACATGAAGTTCAACTATTGCAACCATTGTTATAGATCAACCATGCCAATAGGATCGAGAAAACACACATCTAAATTCATTCATATAGGCATATAAATAAATAAAAAATTTAGAAAAAATTTCTCATAAACAAAACTAACTAATAATAGGAATATAAATCTGCGAAAAAAAGGTCCAACAAACAGAAAACAACTAATTGATATTGAATAGTGAGAAAAATATAGCAAAAGAAAGAGAAAACTAACCATTACAAACTGTAGCTCATATTTTCAAGGTTCAAGGCAACACCAACTAAAGGAAGGGCTTCATAGAAGAAAAATAGAGGAAAGTTCTAATTATTCAAGTGAATATTTAGACCTAGATACTTAGAATTTCAAGTACTAATTAGCCAAATTTTGAAAGAAAAAAAAAAGGTACTATAATCAATATTTCACAATCAAATGAGTCTTGACTGGTCAGCAATAGCATAGCCTAAATAGTGTATTGGAGAGAGATAGGTTCAGTATTTTACCATTCGTAATCATGATGGTAATCCAAAATCAGCAAGCTTTATCTTCCCACTTTATGTACCTATGTAAATACAACATCATTTAATTCTCAAATATATGAGAATATCATATTCAATTAAAGTATAAAAAAAAAAGCTCAACAGGTCACCATTGGCTCAAAAAAAGTCCCACTGATCACCACCGACATCACCAAAAAAGAAAAAAAGAAAGAAAGAAAGAGAACGAATTCCAACTAATCACCACTGTCACCAAAAACTCTGGTGATCACCACCATTGTTGCCACACCTGAAATTGGCCAAGAATTATATTAAAAAAACCTAAGATCGTAACATTGATCACATGATAAAAATCACTCCAGTTTCTTTTGCTAATCACTAAAATTAATCAATTAAAAATCATTGTTATATAGGATTATAGAATATGCGGTACCTACGATTCACAATACTTACGATTTCATTCCATGAGCTATAAACAGCCCACAAAATTAAGGTTGAAATCAATATAAAAAAAAAACCAATCTAAGAAATAGAAATTGAGCCTTTGGGTGTGGGTTGGCGGAAAGTAGTGGTGGAGGCAGAGGGAGGGACCCAAAACGGCCTTTCTCTTAGTGAATAGAGAGCAAGCGAGATTGAGGGGGGTGAATGATAGATCAATTGTTACCTGAGAGGTCGCCATGGCAGAGAAAGAGTGGCGTGTTGATGCAGCTGAGGCGATGAATGAGGCGTGGAGAAGGATTTGGCGTGAAACATGGGATTTGGAATTCTGCCCAGCGTGAGAGATTTAATCCCTGGTGAATGAGAGAGGGAGAAAGAGGCAGAGTTGGGGAGTGAGAGATCGCTTAATTGTCGAATTGGATTGAGTTGGAGAAGATATCATCGCTGATTTAGATCGCTGGTGAATGAGAGAGGGAGAGAGGTGTTGGGGAGTGAAACATAGCTTAATTTAAGGATTAGATTGCATTGGGTTGAGAATTTAATTGGAAAGTTTGATTTGGGGCGTGCATGAGAAAGAGGGGGAGAAAGGCCGAGTTGAGAAGTGAGAGATAGTTTAATTTAAGGATTGGATTGGGATAGAGACGTGAGAGATTGGGAGAGAGAGAGGCAGTAGTGAAATTGGGGAAGATTGAGAGATTTCGGAGGAAAGAGAGAGGCATGAGTAAGGAAAGGTTGTTAGGCGGAAAAATAGAATTCAGTACTCACTGTAAATCGTCAGATTAGTATTTATGAGATGATCTGAACCGTCTTTTATGTTAGGATTACATTGTCCGTTGAATGTGTTTATGTTTTGTCTTAAAACAATCTGGACCTCTCTTTGTCTCCAAAATTCAAACTCAGCTCTATTTTCTATCAAACTCAGCTTTACTTTATTATATAGATATATACACACATTAGCAACGTACAACGTGCGTTACATGTGAAAATATTTAAATACGAAATTTTCTATAAATAAATTAAATTATATTAATAATTAAAATGAATAATAAATTATGTGGGTATAATTGAATTTATAATAATAATTAAAAATTAAAATTTTTTATATTGGTTATTCAATTGAATAATAAGTAATAATAAAACACATAGCAACTTGAATTTTTATCCCCTACATATTTTCCCATTAAAAACATCACATCATTCATTTCTATCACATGTTTAATCATTTATATATTTTCCCCCCTAAAAATATCACATCACTCATTTCTATCATATGTTTAATCATTTAATATTTGATTAATTTGTAGTTAATATAATTTTTATTTCAAACATTATTCATATACGATAGTATACACATGTTGAAAAAATTTAATATAGTGGGATCGATTTTTTGGGCGCTCGAATTTTATATTTTATCATGCCTTCAGGCACGAGTTATGACTAATAAGTAATATGCCGAATAATTAATTTTTATTTTTATTTTTACTAAATCTAAACTATTGACCTATTTTACTCTTTTTTGAGTACCTAATCTATCATTTTTAGATATTTTCTCGGGTCTTTTAGACATTTATTTTTTTTTGTTTATAATGGATATTCATTTTAGGATTGTTATTCTTGAATATGTGTACATCAAGTTACATTATGAATTTATTACAATTTTTTTGTCAAAGAGATTGATTAAATTGTGATACTATTGTTTGTATTATAATATTATTTGTATACTAAAAAATCTAATATGGCATATATTTGAATATAGATTGCATTTTAATGAAAATATTTAAATACTAACTTTTCTATAAAAAATTAAGGGTTAATTGCACGGGAAGTCCCCAAAGTATGGGGTTTGTCTCATTTTGGTCCTCAATATTTCAATTGCATCATTTTGGTCCATGAGATATTGTATATATTTCTATATGATCCCTCAAGCAGACAACGTCTAAATTGCTAACGATTTTTATCATAAACTTGTCACGTGATACTTAAATATGGACAACAAAATAATTTGGATAACTCTTGACTAAATTTCTACTCAAATTTTGGTTAAATAGCTACCAAAATTACACAATTTTGATCATGAGCTATTCTAATTTTGGTCACAAGCTACCCATATTACACATTTTTTGTCAAGAGCTACCCAAATTTTGTTTAAGAGCTATCAAAATTATTTTTGTCTATATTTAGGTATTACTTGACAAATTTATAATAAAAAATTATTAGCAATCTGGACGTTGTCTGCTTGAGGGATCATATAGAAACACTAGTTATTTCCCGTGCCTGAAGGCATTGAGTAATAAAAAAAATCAACATATTTGTATTCATACCCAAAATTAAATCGCAAACATAGAGAAGAGATAAAGAAATTTAAGCACACCGATTGTAATGGGGGTGATCGGTGACAGTGGTGGTGGGCGACAGTGGTGATGGTGGGAAACGGTGATGGTTGTGGTGGGTAAGACGATGACCGTGGTGATGGTTGTGGTGGGTAAGACGATGACCGTGGTAATGGTAGCAGTTGTGGGTGGCAATGGTGATGGTGGTGGTGGGTTTTGAGTGACGATGATAGTAGTGACGGTGGCGGTGGTGGTGGTGGTGGTGGTGGTACCTGTGGCGGTGGTGAGGGGGTGGTGGGGGTGGGGGTGGTGGTGGTGGTGGTGGTGGTGATGGGGGTGGCGGCAGTGGTGGTGGCGGCGATAATGGCAGCAGTGGTGGTGGTGGCGGCAGGGGTGGTGGTGGTAGAGGTACTGGTGGAGTGATTTTAAATACTAAATTTTTTTAAGTACTTATGAGAAATAATTTCTAGAAATATTTTTAAAAAGTCATTCCAAACACACCCTTATGAGCCTATTTTTTCTATTAAATATAGGGTGTTAATATTAGCCGTTAGATTAACTTTAAAGTAAAATTTAAATTGATCTCAACCGCGAATAACAAAAGTCATTTTGTTTATGTTTTGAGATTTGAATTGTATTGTACTTTATTATATAGATATTTAATACTTCAGGGATCAAAATGATGCAATTGAAACATTGAGGACTAAAATGAGACAAACTATATACTTTGGGGACTTCTAGTACAATTAACCCAAAATTTAAATTATGTTGATAATTCAATTAAATAATAAATTATGTGTGTATAATTGATTTTATAATAATAAATAAAATTAAAATTAAAAATTAAAAATTTTAATATTGGTTATTCAATTGAATAACAAATTATACGTCGAATAATTGATGAATCTAAACTATTGATATATTTTGCCCCTCTTTGAGTGCTTAATATGTAATTCTTAGGTATCTCCTCAGACCTTTTAGACATTTCTTTTTTTATTTATAATGGAGATTCATTGTAAAATTGTCATTCTTAAGTATTTGTACATCTAATTACATTATGAATTTATTGTATTTTCTTTGTTAAAGAGATTAATTAAATGGTGATACTATTGTTTGTATTATAATATTATTTGTATACTTAAAAATCAAATATGACATATATTTGAATATAGATTGCATTTTACTTCGTCACATAAACATAAAGATACATATAGGAAATTATACGTAAGTGTACTACTAATAGATGAGTTCAAAAGAATTTTGAAGTCAACTACTATTAAAAAAGAATCCAAATCAAGTTGAAAGTCAAAAGGTATACAAAATAAAAATTAGATAAAAATATATAAGTGGATATAATTGACTTTATCATAATAATTAAGGATAAAATAGAAAATCAAAAGTTTTTCGCAGATGATGATATTTATAAGTAATATAGATATAGATATAGATATAGATATTGATAGATAAATAGATATCTATATAATAAAATAGACTGAGTTTGAATTTTGGAGACAAAGAGAGGTCCAGATCGTTTTGAGACAAAACATAAACACATCCAACAGACAACGTAATCCCAACATAAAAAATGGTTCAAATCATCTCATAAATACTGATCTGACGGTCTACAATGAGTACTGAATTTTGTTTTCCCGCCCAACAACGTTTCATTTTTTAATTATCAGGGCTTTTAACTTTCTCCAAATCTCTCTTCCTCATTCTGCCTCTCTCTCCCAATCTCAAGCCTCTATTTCTATTACGCTCACCCTCTCTATTCCCTGAAACCCCTGCCTTTCAAACTCATCCCCAAAATCTCTCTCATAGAATTCATCTCAATCTCACTTCTGCCTCTCTCTCCCAATCTCAAATCTTCTGTCGATCTCAATTCCCAAATTATTGCTTCCATTTTGTATACAATAAATCACGTGTATCATCAATATTCTCTCTCCCAAGAATTTTTTTTTTTTTGCTGGTTTCTCTCCCAAAAATTTGATTTCTCACTCTCACGCCAACACTAACTTTCCATTTTGTTTACCAAAATCACCTATCTTCCCCTCAGTCTATGTCTCACTGATCTTCTCCCTCTATCACAAAATTTGCTTTCCAAATTAGAATCTTAGATGAAATACTATCTCCCTCATGCCCTAATACACAATTTTCTTCCGCCTTCAACAGCCGCATCTTATATCCCTCTCAGTCCATCGTCTGTTATCTCTTTTGTCTTTGTATCGCTGGATAGTCACCGCTAACGACAACCATCAGTTGTCTAGTCGCATCACCTTCAACACCTCTGCCAGGTATGTTTGTATTTCCTTCTCTCTATGCTTCTATCTTTCTCCGCTGCTCAGCACACATAGAGGACACATGGAAGGGGTTCGACACAGTGCCCAGGAGCTGTTCGACCAAATACCGAAGAAGTAACCAAATGTCCCTAGCCGCTGCCCTCTCGCTACTTCTTTCTCTGATGTCCATCTACTGATTGTGTGCGTTATGTGTAATTGTCAAAACTTTCTGGCTTTTTATTTCTCATAATGGTTTAGATTTTATTTCTTGAAAATTTTAACCTCATAATTCGGGTACTTTTTTTTATTTCTTGAAGAAAGATTTAGGGAAGTGAGGAAAGGGGTTGGTGGTGATATTGACAGAGAACGTGCTATCGATTTTTTGTGTATCATTCACATCTCCAAAGCCAAAGCCAAAGTTGAAGTCAGGTTCACATTGCTATGTTTTCTAATCATGATCTATTATTATTATTATTATTATTTTGTGTAATGCGTTGTTAACCCAATTCTTAACACATACCGGAATTAGTTTGAGGGTTTTTTTTGTTATGGATTCAGTTTTGGAACCTTATACGGTTAGATCGACGGGT
Organism: Ilex aquifolium; assembly: GCA_951799425.1. Classification (NCBI taxonomy): domain Eukaryota; kingdom Viridiplantae; phylum Streptophyta; class Magnoliopsida; order Aquifoliales; family Aquifoliaceae; genus Ilex; species Ilex aquifolium. The sequence goes on from OX637392.1 coordinate 5,122,071, forward strand.
CTGTGTTAGTGTGAGATTTTTTAACTTTTCTCTTCGACCAGATCGTCACCGACCAAGTCGTCTGTTTGAGCAAAGCTGTTGATGGCAAATCATTGGGCTGGATTGTATGTGAGGCAGCTTCCATTTGAAACCCAAGAATCCAGGTCCCATTCCCTTGATTTTATTGGATTTATTTTTAATATTTCTTTCTACTTGCTATGTTTAGTTCATCATTTTCATATTTGTTCTTCAAATTATCGTCTTTTGATGTATTATTTGCATTTGAAATTACTATAGCCCATTTGGTGGTAATTATGGTTTTTGTCTTTTATTTTTTTAATCTGGATTGATTGTTATTGGTTGTTGTAGAGAGTTCTGATTTGAATGTGAAATTCGTGGCTTGATGATTGTCTTTTGTTGTTTCTAGCTAATCTGTCAGAAAAAAAAAAAAGAATTGCATAATTGGAGGTTTTCACTTTGAGTACATAGTTATGACGCGTGTATTTTTTTTAACTGATTAATTCTTTTTAATTGAAATCATTTAGTGGTTTTTTTTTTTAGAGGGCACTACAGCCAATCTGATAAAACTGTTCAAATCAGGTTTGTCTCTATACAAATTGTATATTATCAATAGAGTTGATGGTGGCAGTGATGGTATTGACTAGGTTACTTTTCATACTCGTAGTATTTTGTATTTCAGTTGGTTGATGTTTTATCCTTGAAACTTTTAGTCCAAGTACTTCTTCCAGCAGCTTATCTCTGGAGTCCACTATTATCACCATATGGTAAAATGTGTTTGACAATGATAGCATTTATTCATTTGTATGTTTATGTGAGTGTAATTTGTCTACTTATCTCTGCCTGGTGTTGAGCCTTTCTGAATGAATCAAGTATGAATTATTGTAAATATTTTGTTAGAAATTTATCTCCTTTTTTCTTTTCTTTTATTTTCTCTTTTCTTTGGAATTGACATACTTCAATTGATTTTTCTGCCATGTAGAAAATATGCCAAAGAGATTTGATACTGGAGAATACCCTTTTGGATGGAAGCCCTACTCCAAGGCTGAAAATCTGTGATTTTGCTTACCCGAATGTATACATTACAAATTTTTTGTCGGTTTATAGTACATAATTTCATTAGAAGAGTTGATGCAATTTTGAGTCATCTTTCCAACCCGAACATTTTTTAATATGGTGATTAAAAATTTGGATTTTCCCTCAATTGCTGCATTTTTCTTAATATGTATTGGACCTTTTTGGAGTACAGAGGATGAGTCATGAGGATTGTAGCGCACTTTAGATAGCAGTACTTTCTCAAGAAGCTTATTGTTGAACTTGAATCAGTTCATGGTAAGAATTTTGTTTCAAGTATGATGATTGAGTTTTGGTATTTAAATTCACATGTCTTACTTTTCCCCATTATGGTAGTATTGTTTAAATGAATTTTTTCAATTGAATTGAGTTTTCTCTCCCTTCCCACTCTCTCCTTCACTTCTCCTTAATTTGTAGGAACAAATTTGTCTGATTTCATATTATTAGTGAATGGTAGTGATATATTTATTGACCAAGGAGTTTCACATATTTGTTGTAGACTAATCACTAGAAGGTGAGAGAAATAATGAGTGAGTTTTGATATGTAGAATAGTATGAAATTTTTTATTTTTGTCGTGCTTTCGGTTTATTATTGATTTATTTGTTTTGTTGTGAGTTGACAACAGAAGCATTACAACACCTTGAGTTAATAGTGATCTTTTTGATTGATCGATATATGAAAAATATGGGATGCTAGCAGAGTAAACAAGTTTACATTTGAATAATATATTTTTTATTTTATTGAAAACTGCTAAAAAATTTAGTCTTGGTGGTGTGACAATGGAAAGTGGAAGGATTTGTGTACATGTTAGGGTCCATTTTTAAGGAATTTTGCCCATTTCTTTTGATTTTTTTTTTGCCCAAATTATTCGATCCCTTTAATGCATTATATGTGTCACTTTCCTCTCTTTCTAATGCTCATTTTTTTTATTGTCAATTATTCTTATTAAATAGTGTCTTTAGGCACGGGCATATTTGTATTTTGGAGTGTGTATTTGTATTTGTATGTCATACGAATTAAGTCCAATGTTTAATTTTGAGTATAAAGTTTCATATATTTTTTTTGAACTTTTGATTGTCGTAGAGTGCTAGAAATTTATTCAGTCTCCTAAGGAACTATTCAATAGATTTGAGTTGTGTACAAAGATTATACTGTTTTTTTTTGGTCAAAAGATTGTAACTGTTCAAAGGTCATGTTTTTAGAGAAATTTTTTTAAAAATAATAGTCGACTTACATTGATTGGCCTTTTTTTTTTTTTCCAATTTTTAATTGATGAGTTTGTGTTATGTTGGACACATATTGATTGGTGATTCTTTTCTCAATTTTTTTGATTGACCATTTTTTTCGTGTTTATATAATGTCTTCAAGCATGAGCATTTGCTTGCAATTTTTTTATTGTTATACAGTGCCTTCAGGTACGGACAATTACTAGTATATAAATATGATAAAGAAACAATTTTAATGCTAGTAAAACTCTTAAAATTTAGAAGTTGCTATTTTTAATTTTTTTTTTAATTAAATATAACTATTGAAGGTATTTTGAACAATGAAGATCAAAATGGACTTATTACTAAACAACATTTTTGAGTGGACTTAAGTCTAAATAAGTCCACAAAAGAGAATGGGCCCCAAATTTCCTAAAATAAAAATAAAGGGCTTAGGGAGGCCGGTACCTAGGGGTGTCAAACGTGTCGGGTTAAACGGTTACGTGTCGGGTTAAACGGGTGACGGGTGAAAAATATGTAAACCCATAGCCGACACGTTTAATAAACGGGTGAAAAATCTCAACCCAAACACGACCCATTTAATAAACGAGTAACACGACACGACTCGTTTAACCCGTTTAATTTTTAAAAAATTATATTGACAAAATTTAATACTCCACTTTTTTTTTATTGCCAATTATACTTACCTCAAAAAAGAGGAATTTTTAGCCAAATCTCATAAAAATCATACTTCAAGGCTTAAAAAAAAAATGACAGAGGCAATTGTTTTTTATAGGCAACTCAATCATCTCCATCTCCCCTCATTTTCCAATGTGGGACAAAAACAAAAGACATTAGTTTGCCTTTATCTTTGAAATACTCCTCATCTCCCCTCTTTTGTCTTTGAACTACTTCTTTACTTCTTTTTTTTGTATTAATTTATTTGCTTCTTTTTTTCTTGCTAATTTTTTAAAATAATTATTAATTTATTATTATATTAATTTTATTTAAACGGGTAAACGTGTGATAAACGGTTTGACAGGTCTCACCCGAACACGACTCGTTTATTAAACGTGTTTGGCGTGTCAACCCGTTTATCACCCAAACCCGTTAAGATCTCACCCAAACCCGTTTAATTCGTGTCGATTCATGTCGGTTAATCGTGTCGTGTCGAATTTTGACAGCCCTACCGGTACCTCCCTAAAAACTTAATAAGATAAAAATACATTTTTTAAAATAATTGAGATAGAAGTACATCTGCTAAAAAAAAGTCCTAAAAGCCCTTTTACTCCTACTATAAATAGTGCATACCTAATTAACAATTTTTATATTTCCAATATTTAAATATTAGAATGTGAGACTTTCAAGATTCTTTTTGATATTTATGTATCATTTGAATTATATATTTATATATATTAAACAGTAACACGCTCAACAAAAAAATAATAACATCAAACAGTAACACACTTAATAAAAAATAATAACATCAAACAGTAACACACTTAATAAAAAAATAGTAACATAAAAAATGGTGTTTGAATTTCATATGCCAAACAGTGGGTGTGATCCTATGTCTCCCACATTATTTTCTTGTGTAAAATCTGTTTTCTTTTCCCTTCTTTTATTTGGCACCTTGCTTTCATACTTCAATTTAACTACAATTACTGGAATACCTTTGTGTGAATAATGCTATTTACTGATTGGATTTGGATCTTTTTAACATTGGAATTCCTTCATTTTGGTCAAGCTTAGTCATCCATATAAATTACAGCGTGTGATCGTTATTAATTTTGCTTCACCTGAAAATGGAAAATCAAATAATTGTGTTTTTCTTGAATGAAACCAATCATTTATGAAGGTTGAACTAAATAAAAGCATTGATAGTGTTAATAAACTGTTTTTCTATTTTCAGACACTAAGATTAGCCTATCTTTTTTCAGTAATTTTCTTTTTGGTTTTCATTCAGATTAGTTCACTGCTCCTACCATGGTCTGATTGACCTACACAATTATACTTTTACATTATAGTGAAAAGATTAATTACATCCGAACTCCCAGAGATTTTGTCACTAAACCACATGACCAAAAAAGATAATATATATTCTGGAGTACATTTTAATTGCAATTGCATCCATTCGAACTCTAGTAGTTTTTTTATTAGCTTTTACCAATCTTAGTTATTTCTCGTACGAACTATCCTAGTTAAGATATAATAAAGTCAATTAATGGTCAAATTAAAATGACAGAATTTACTTACTAATTTGTTTTACTAGCTTAAATTGGAAAGTGGGCAGCTAAAGTTTTGCATGAATATAAATGCCAAAACCAAATAGTTGAGAAAAGACATGCACAATAGAAAGAGCAAATGATAAATTGACTTGTGAAATATTTTAAAGTTTCATAATGCATCATGAATTTTGTAAAATGGTGATATTGTGCCCCAAACACTAAACATTTATCTTACCTCCCAAAAAAAAAAAACATTCATCTCATTTGTGCTATGTGTCACACATGTAAATTGGTACAATTGATATTTTTTTTTTAGTTTAACAATGAGGGGTATCCAGATCAGCTTACGCGTACCTCAACTAATTCCTATCCCGATTCGGTAAGAGGCAGATCATCCATGCTAGAACTAGGGCATTTATAAAAAATAAATCTCTCCTGGTCTGACCTCAAAAAGTTGTCGAGATTTGAATTCAGGACACCTGAATTTATAGCAGACCCACATGTCCTCTTTTTAGGCATCAGAAAAGTTATATGTATGGAATGTAACATTATTTGATGTGCTTTGCCATATGATTTTTGTAGATTGATTTAAAGTTAACGTGAAAACTAACAAGATGATTGTGTCCATAAATTATTAACCTTTTGGACACAAACAATTCCCTAAGTGTGATTTAAAATGATTAAAAGTTCAACGGCTTCAATCATGATTATCATCACATTTTAATGTAGTGATTCACCATGGATTCAAATAGGACCCATTGTATACAAGTGGGTCTCTCACTGATTAATGATAAAAATAATATGATAAGAAAGGAATTGAAGAAAAAACATATTGGAGAGGATCTGAATCCTATTTCAATTTATCTTGATAGATCACTTTGAGATTTATCAATTTGACCATGGCAAGTTTCACAAAAAAGAATAAAAAATTGAAAGGTGATTAGGCAAATCTCCATTATATTAAATGTTTGTAATAGAGATAAGCACTTTTCTATAAAATATCTACAAAAAATAGTAAATGTCGATACCAATTTTTTTTCCCTAACCCATACTTGTCCAAATGGATTGGACAGTTGTTTAATTCATGACAACGAAAATTAATACAAAATTAACAATTATTAGTGCTTTGGACCATCATTTGTGTTGTGTGTCATAGTCCATATTCATTTAAATATATTACCATGCCGGTCCTACTTCTGCACTTCTTCTAAAAGTTGGCTTAATATTGAAATTCAAATCTTAGTATCATCTGCTCTTCTCTTTATGTTATGGTCGCTAAAGAAACTATTCAAAAATAAAATTAATCAAAAATGTAATTATTGTTATTAAAAAACTTAACCTAATCTCTCGACCTCGGTCTATTTTTAACTGAAACTAAAAAGTCGATAAAACACTTTCAAGCTCGTTCGCTTAGCAAATCTATACATGTCCAAGTTTTTTCCTTAATTAGCTATCCTTACACTTCACAACTACTAATCAGAGGATAGGACTTCACTACTAAATTCGAGATGATCCCATCTCTCCAGTGATCACAATGAATGACTCTCGTCTCACCCGCCATTTGATTTTTCACATTATCGACTTGCTTTTCAATCTAAACAATATCATAGTAAAAAAAAAAGACAACTTTTTTAAGATCAGTCCCGTCCCTAGAAGTAGTAGTCAATCAGTGGGACATTCAAAGAAGCTATTCAGATTAATTAAAGAACAAACAACAGCCAATATCACTTTTCAACCATAAAAACTTCACTGCATTATGGAAAATTGAACTTTCACATCATTGTCATTCTATCAGTTTATAGAGCTAGACATGTTTTATTGTGGTCACAGCATATGATTTTCTGAGATTTTTCGTATGTCTGAAGAAATATAAACGGCGGGTTTCCCTCAAAAACAAGGGAAAAAATTAAGCAGCCAAGCTTTTCGAGGCAATCTCGAAAACGTTCTGTGAGAGTCCATTGGTAGACATGATCATCTCCAGTTGTGCCTGTAAAAAATGTCATCCAGTCACTTTTAGAATGCTGAAAACAAGATGAAAATTTCAGAATTGATGAAACAGCTAAATACCTTGGCAAGGCCTTGCCGGGTTTCATCATAACGCTTCCATCTCGAGAATTCTGACACCATGCGAGAGGCAACCTGCAAGCCATGAGGAGAGATTTAAACGAAAAGGTTGAAAAATCAAAAAAACAAATGAAACAGAAGAAAATTATAATTGATAGAAGATATTTCTTTATGAATAGACCTGCGGGTTCAGTTTGTCAAGCTTTACCACCATTTCTCCTAAGAATCTGTAGCCTGACCCATCTTTTGCATGGAAATTAACAGGCGACCCACAAAATCCTCCAATCAGCGAATGTACCTGTGTCACAGAGAGATTACAAGACGAACATCATGTTTCCCAACTAAATTGAAAGAAACACTTTCATCCCATTAATTTTTTTCAACAGCATATGTGTGGGGGGATAGAAAGACCATCCACCTTATTTGGATTGCACAGGTCAAATGCTGGATGATTTATGAGGTTCTGAACGATGACAACATTACCAGATATGTCTGAAGTAGCTTGAAGGGCAAACCATTTGTTCACCACCTGGAAAAAGAAATTTTAAACAACGAAAAAGAATTATTGCAAATTACCTTGTTTGAATTCCAGAAAAACCAAAAATCCGTGAAATGATTCTTGTGTGTGTAATGCTATGACTCACGATCCGTGAAAATAAAAGTCTACTACTACATGTTAACCGAGAGCTGTTAAAAGCTAAGTCACACAGAGCGCAAACCAGCGCAAGAGGGGAGGCGAGGCAATCACATCCTCAGTCATCGTCTTAAGTCTATTCGCAGAGATCACAATACACACCAATGAATTGCACGGGGGTCAAATTTTCACTCGAATTTTTGTCTCATGTTGGCACTAAGATCCAATACTCTGTCCCAGCCAATGCACACAAACGCTCACAGAAGCACACAAACGAACAAAATAGGGGCAAGAAACAAACTCACAGCAAGCACACAAGATTACAGGCCAATCACCCAAACCTTTTTACTTCTCAGAAAGGTTAAAGGAAACCGGCTAGGGGTCTGCTTACAAAACGTGTCCACACTCTTGCTTCACTGCAAACCCCAGCATGCATATAAATAGCACACAATGGCGGTTACAAAGCACAACCGCCTAGGCAATGTAGACACCAATCAGATTCACTATTAAGGATTGTGGTGCCTCTGCCACTGCCTACAAATATGTTGAATGCTAAACATCTGCAGCTGATCATGGTTGCTTTTGCTAAACATGGTTACGCAGTTACAACTGATGTTTGACTCAGCCAACAACTGCTCAGAACTGCCTGCATATGGTGTGCACATGTCAGCAACTTTCCCTCATGTTGTGCACATGCCAGCAACTGCACACTCACCTGCAGTGCACATGCCACCAACTGCTCATAATTGCCTCACATGGCGTGCACTTGTCTTCCTTGTGAGTCCACAACATCTGATTTGTCTTGTCTGGTGCCAAGCCATACCCAGCCCATGGCTTAGTCTTCCAAGCTCACAATGCACCACAATTCGAGCCCACCAGCTAGCCTTAATTGATTGCTTGCTTGTGTCCAACATGCCTATGCATGTACTGCCTTCCTCAGTCATGCATGGGCTGCCACCAACAACGGATTGTGCTCAATGTGTCCATGCATGTGCTACCTCCCTCAGCCATGGACTTCCACCTACGAAGGGTCCCACCGATCATCGGCCCCACATTTTGGGTCTCGGACTTTCGAATGCATTGCCCACACCCATGACATGCATTTGTTGGGGCCGTGCCTTACTTTGGTGTGCCAAGCCTTAGGGGCATAGAGGTTCCCGGGGAAGCCGACCTGACACCCCCTTCGCAGAGCACCCCCCTCATAATAGCATTAGTGAGCAAAACCCTAGTGACCGTAATAGACATACTCTGAACCAAGGAGTCGTAACGACGAGAGCCAGGACATAGTCGTTACATGCCACTTGAACTTTTGTCGAACCACTTTGATACCAAACCAAGCGCGCATTCAAGTCCTTAGGAAGCCAACTTTGCACAAAAGGGGTACTTGGCCAAGCACACCCCAATTTGGCTAAGGCATGCGACACCTTTGGGCGAGGCACCTGCATGCCATAGTCATGCCAACGAGCTAAAGGGGTAACAAATCAGTCATCGAAATGGAAGTTGAAACCCTAATCCACTCTTTCAAAATTATATTCTTCCCGACAACAAAACTCTATGAATCTGAAATGTCAATCTCCAAATAATAAAGAATTAGGTATGCAAAAGACGAAAATAATTGAATATGGTATCACTAAAACGAATCCGCACGCACCAATCCGCGCTCGGAACACTAATTGGTGGCTTGAATGCCAGAGAAGCATCCCAGGTGTACCGATAATGTGACTCACGTTAAAAGCAATAAGATATTTGGTAAACTAGAAATACTGCGGACAGCAAATGGAAATCCATGGATCTTAGTTGTCTAGGCCTGGTGAGAATAATACTAGTATACTACCATAAAATAGATACTTTATGATGAACAAATAGAATAAATTAATGGGACAGCAGGGCAATGAATCCAAAAAGCTAGTTCTATTGTATATTAGAGAATATTCATCCATTGCTTTTTAACTATATCTAAAAGGACTTTCTTTTAATGATGTCTTCTATTGCATGCCAAATCTTCTTGAATTAGCCCAATGTTGAAATCAATATGTCGTTACAAAAATGGTGACCTATACTTTCCTCAAACTGGAACATAGGACTGGTTTAAAGGTCAATCCAGGAATCACTTTCTCAGTTTCATTTGAGGGTTGTATGGAACCAGTTTAAGTGATAACGATGCCAAGAAGTTGTATAGGCAGAAGACTGGGGTCAAGAAGGTGAAGGCGAAAACCATGCAATCCTACCACCCTAACCAAAAACTGAAATCGAAATGGTGGAAGTAAAAGAACAGTGTAAAATCATCCCGGTACCTTTTCACGGCTCAAGGGGCTCTCCCCACCTAAACCCCAAAAAAACCCAGAAAACATAAATAAATAGATGAACAAGGGACAAGGCACTGCATGACTTCAATGAAACTGTATGAACCGATGCTTTAACACACCTTTTGATAATTGTGGAAATTTACACTAGATTAATACAACATATATTCATATGTTTTCCTTGCTAAAATATTGCTTCTAAAGAAACGCTGTTAATAGCCAACACATACATCCACTCTCTTTTTCTGTAATAGTGGTAGTTAACAAATTAAAATTTGAGTGCAACCATGGAACAACAATAAAGTAGAGGATTACCAAGAAGTCATGCTGCCACTTGCTATAGAAGTCAGCAAGAACATCATCCCGAGTTTTACCAGGTTTCTGAGCTATAGCTGCTAGAGCTGCAAATTGTTCAGTCATGTTGGTGGCGGTCCTGTATTCTTGCAATGCAAGCTCCATGAGTTCTGGATCTTCAAGTGATGCAAGATATTCTGAAGATACATGAATAACATGATTAAAATTAGTAAATCAAAGTTTCTTTTTTGGGTGTTAAAAGTTGTGAAGCAAAATTCTAAAACATGAATCTATTAAACAAACGATCATTTAGATCACAGACCAAGTGCAATATTTTTAAGAGCACGCCTTGCCATATCACTATGGTTAAACTCATACGGCTCTGAGCTCCGATGTTTGTTGACCTGCAAAGTAAGCGGGCTTAATTTCTAAACCAAAAATAAGAAAGAAGACAAATACTGACAGAATGTTTCTCAAATTCCTAAGAGATATTATACCGTGCTGAGAAACTCTTCTTTTAATTCAGAAGCAAGCTGATTTTTAATGTAAGTGTGGACCGCATGAACAGCATCAGGATCTGCAACTTCCATCATGTCCATGATCTCCCCTTCGCCGGGCAGAGTAATTGCTTTTGCAATGAATTCCTGGATAACATCAAACATTAAAGTTGGTTAGAGCAACAACTTGGTTCATTTAAATAAAAAGAAATCAAACACACATATACTTGGGCAATTAGTACCTTCTCTAAGCTTGGGTCACAGAGTATGCTTCTCAATCCATGCACAAACTGTGGATTGAGAACCAGTGGCTTGCTTTGCTGGAAATCAGCCACTAGGCTGAGCATCAGCTTCCTTGCCAATATCTGTCCCGCCTCCCAACTAAAGCATTAAAAAGGAACCGTTACAAATCGCAACTATTTGCTCAACTGGATGATGAGTTAGATATCGTTTCTGAAATACATACCGACTGAACTCATCTGAATCATGAGCAAGGAGGAAAAATAGATCATTTACAGTGAGGTCAGAATCAAGACAGATAGGAGCGCTGTAGCCTCGTAACAGTGACGGAATTGGCCGCTCAGGTACATCAGGAAACACAAATTCTTCTTCTTTCTGCTTATTACAAACAAGATTCTATTATCACTAAAGACACGATAGAGCAAAAACTATCATCAGAGACAAGATAGAAGAGCAAAGACATATTTCTTTGGATTAACTACTCAGGAGGTATCAAGGCCTATTCATACAAATATTATCTTGAATCTATATGGCAGCATCAAGGCCCATTCATATGAATGTTATCTTCAAACTACATGTCAGCCATAATACTTAAGGAGCCTATCTCACACCAATATGACATCACACTCACTGGATTCACAGCCCAATGAGATTTTATTTCATCCCCAGCATACATCTAAGTAAATAACTAGGTATCACACGGATTTCTATAATGTGATGGACGAAGGAAGATTTTTCTAACATTGACAAGAATACAAGTAGTGATCTCAAGGAAGAATAGTTGTCTCTACCTCCACATCAGTCTCACAAGAAAGTTCCTTCCCCACCTATACAACTGTCCCATCTTCTACTCTTTCCATTTTGCGTATTGGCCATCCAGTTTGCCGTCTGTTCTGACTATTTCAGAAGCAGGATTAGTTCTGAAGGAGTTTGCCAAAAATTAAAACTCAAACTGATCTGCACAGTTTCTAGGTACTAATAACCCAATTACACATCAACCATCAAGGTTACCAGTTGCCCGGAAAAGGGAACATGGACCTACAGTAACACCACGTACAAGTGCTGAACTGACCTTTGTTACTTTAAGAACTGTAGTGTAGACAGGCTGATCTTTGCTTGCAATAGACGCCAACTTCCCGTCATGATACACAGAGGAGAGAGGCATGTCATTGCCGCCCAAGTCCAGCAGACCTACTGCAACTGGAATGAACATGGGCTCTTTCACTGCCTGCCCTGGAGTTGGTGGGACCTCTTGACTGTGAAAAAGGCAAATCAAATTCACATTATTAAGCCAAACAAGCAGACAGGCAGAAACCTTGAAACAAAAAGCTTAGAATCCACCTAAACTTCAGAGAGTATGATTTAGCTTCAGCATCGTACTTAGAAACAACCTTCACAAGAGGGGTCCCAGCTTGGGAGTACCTGTATTTTTGTTTTACTAAAAAACATCAGCATCCAAAAAAATAAAAACAGATAGAAAATTACAAGAAAAAAAGACAGGACGATGACATACCATGACAAGAAATTAGAGAATTCTGCATCATTTGCATCTCGCATGGCAGCAAAGAAATCTTCACACGTTACAGCTTGCCCATCATGCCGCTTGAAATATAAATCCATGCCCTGAAATGTGAAGAAAAAACTTTTATGATATGGCCTGTGTTGACAACAATAATCATTATATGTGCCTCAGTTTTGGGTTCGGGAATGAACCCTTTCTCACTTTTCTGAATCCTCGACTCCCCAGCAAAGTTTTGTACATCCTGACAACTTCAGCTCCCTGATAAAAAGAATAAAAAAAGTGGAACTTGATGAGAAATGAAATATCTCCTACAAATGCATGCAGGAGTGTGCATATGCAAAGACACCAACTCTCACAGAGAGAGAGAGAGAGAGAGAGATTCAAACCTTCCGATACACCTGTAAACAAGAAAATGAAGCAAACAAGGAAAAATAACCAACGATTAGATATTACTCTAAATGAGACCAGAAATGGGTGCAAGAAGAAAAAGATGAAAAAAATGCAAAGCCCTACCGTTGCTGCAAGTTGAGGCGAGTGAATACACCAGATTAGCCATCATCTCCAACATAACAGAGAAGCGAGATATAATTTTCAAGTCACCAAAACAACATGCAAGTATAAACTTGTAGCTTTAAGTGATATAACAAATTGAAGCCCTAATATTTTATAAATCAGAGACTTGCCTGTGTAGAAGTTGTCCATCTGTGAAGGAAAAAAATTGAAACAATATAAGAGTGATTCCCAATCAGACAGTTAAAAAAGCTTAAAAGTATAGCCTTCAAGAGGAGCTATCAAAAGAATGAACTGGTGTCAGACCTTAATGTAAGAGTGAGGTCGTACAGGATGAGCCATGGGACCAGCATCCTAGAAGATCAAGAAGAATCTTAATAACTAACTGCAACATGATAAATGTCATTCCATAATTAAAATGATCTCTGCACATCCAGCTTGTAGAGCATGATATTGAATTATTAACCATGTAAATGGTTCCAAGTTTCCAACGGCTCACCGTCTGAGCAACTAATGTGACATACAGGATGCTTCAGAGGGGTAAAAGAATAACATAACACTATCAATATGACTTTAGAAGTTCTAAAATAGTAAACCTGCGGAAATTGATAATTACGAAGCCTTGAAACATCGGCAATACGCTTTACTGTACGGCTCCCCATGTCAGATGAAAATTCCTGCCAATTGAATAGCAAATTAGAGATTCATGAGCTCAGGCAAACACTAATGATTGTATTTGCAACTCTCTTGGCATCCAAAAAACATGTTTATACCTGGTCACGGAAGAGAGTAAGACCTTCCTTTAGGCTAAGCTGGAACCAGTCACGACATGTCACCCTGCAAAAATTAAGCTATGTAGTTAGGCTAGACTTTGACATTTAGAAAGAAAAAAATACATCCGCCCAAAATGAATACAACAATAATCAAAATGTTTCATGCGCACAGAAAATTTTGAAATATTGAAAAATAAGACAGGCGCAAGGCAAGCACACAGTGGAAAGTAGCAGACAAATATTTCAAATTATTATACGAATGAACTCCAAATTTAAATATTTCAACCACAACTAGGACAAGTTAGCCAACCTGTTGCCTGTCCAGTTGTGGAAGTACTGCAATACAGACCAAAACGAAGCAGAAATCATTACAAATTCAACATAATTGTACAAATATCCTTTGTGCCCTTTATAACTAGATGATATACCTCATGGCCAATACATCCCAAAATTGCAGCATAATCTGCATCTGTAGCAGTTTCTGGAGATGCCAAAAGAAGCTTGGAATTGAAAATCTGTTGACAAAAATGTCAGACAATCTTAGGAAAATGGAAATGCAAGATACAAAAGAGAATGGGAGGGGGGGGGGGGGGGGGGGGGGGCGGTTTTGGAGGGGAGGGGAGCATGAGATAGATTATAGGATTTTACAGAACATACATTCAAACTCTTGTTCTCCATGGCGCCCCTGGAAATTAGTAAGTAAACAGAATCAGAAGTATAAAGTAAAAGTAGACAAACCCCAACAACCCAGTCTCTCGGCGGGCCGGGGGGGTAGAAAAAGAATAGCAACTAACAAGTTAAAATCTGGAACTGCAACAATATTGAAGAGATCCAGGTCATATTCAAGACCAAAAACCTGGTTGCACAGAAAAGACAAGAAATCCTGGTGTCAAGATCATTTAGGTAAATTAACTGAATCCATCAGACCATCTAAAGTACAGAAACTGACATCTTCATCCCACTTCATTGCCGCTTTGAGAGAATACATGGCATGAGCAGTCTTAGGCAGATCCTCTGCAGGGGTCCAAATTCTAAGTGACACCTTCCGGCCAGAACGAGTTGTAAATGTGTCATCTCTGCTCTCTAACTGTCCAGCAACTAAAGCAAAAAGGTAGCAAGGTTTCTTGAATGGATCCTCCCAAAGAGCATAATGTTTGCATCCCTGTGATGGAACAGAGTTTTAAAAGTTGCTGTAAGAGCATATATCAAAATTCTCTCCAAGTATTCAGCAGTGGAGTTCACCTCTAGGTCGCCTTGCTCTATGAGATTTCCATTACACAATAGTACTGGGTACAGTAATTTGTCAGCTTCAATGCGACAGGTGTATTTTGCCATGATATCAGGATGATCCTGGTAGTGCAAATAAAAATCATCAGTAATTCTGCAGAAACAGAAAAGCATCTCGAATTGATTACTGCTTAAAAAATGAACCTGAAAAAATGTAATTTTACGGAAACCCTCTGCTTCACATTGTGTACAGAAATTCTGAGATGACTTGTAAAGCCCCTGAAGAAAGTAAAATTCCCTTTGTAAAGACAATGCAGATGTAAGCATGAAACAAGGAAAAGAGATCAGAAAAGAAGGATTGTTAATAAAGGTGATTTTTTACCTCTAAAGAAGTGTTTTTCTGTGGACATATCTCATTAACAATTTCCAGTGTAAACTTGCCACTTGGAGGGGATGGGAGTGTCAGATGGCGTGAGTCCAAGACGAAATTTTCCTCCTGAAAGCATTACGAATAAACAATTAGGAAACCCAAATGCATAAAGAAAACAAACCTGAAAATTTTGAATCAAAAAATCCACTAAACTTCAACAGACAGATTAAAACTTCTAAAAATCTATCTTCTAGTTAGGCAACAACTCTTCAAGAAATGATTGCATTGTAGAGTTTTTGAAGCATTGTAGATTGATCTTCTAAAAATCTATCTTGTAGTTAGGGAAGGAAAGATAAAGTAACAACTCTTCAAGAAATGATAGCATTGTAGAGTTTTTGAAGCATTAAGACCGTGAACTTTTGAAAGGACACCGTACTCATTACAGACCTTCAGCTCCTTCTCGTTGACCTTAACTGAAATCAGCTTCAGATCTTGCCCATCCAAAACTAATGGAGAAGAACAACCTGTTTTCAAAATGAAAAAACATTTCTGAAAGATAATTTTGAGGTCAATTTAACGAAGAAGTTGGACACCTTACAATAATGTTATTCTAGGCCCCGCGGGGGGGGGGGGGGGGGGGGGGGAGACCTGGCCTACCCTGGAATTTTTTTTTTTTTTCATTACCTATGCATTCATTATGTATATTAGTTAAGAGACTCAAGTTGTGCCCTCCCAACAAATACAGAAAAAATGCTGGGCCCACCCATAGCCAAGACACAAATGAAGCAGTGGGTTGAACTGAAGTCTAACCCTCATTCATCCCAACTCTGTCCTCACATGAAAAAAAATCAATGAACTTAAGACAAGGATTCACCAATGAAGAACCAATAAAAATGATAAAAAAGAGCAAGGGACTGCTAGGCTCGACGATTTTGATCCTCTGGGGTCAGTGTCCACTGACCTTCCCTCTATGGTCTGTCTATGTCAACTAAGGTGCCTGCGAGACTACGACCTTCCATATATGTGAGTCTTTGATTTGAAAAAGTTTGCATTTTTTTTTTTTTTTAATTCCAAGTTTGACCACAAGTTATTCAACTATGATTTTTGGGCTGGTTAAATTATCAATTAGGTCTTAATTTCTGTTGGGGTTTTTGTGCCCTAATTTCATTTTTTATGCATTTTGAATCGAATTTTTTTCATGATTTGTATAGATAGCAATGAAATCATGTGATGTAATTGGGGATGACCTAAAGGACATTTTCAGTTGCATTGATAATAAAGTTATTATGCATCGCTTTCATAATATGTAAACTCGTTTGGATCAATAGTAAATGACTACAGTCAGTCACATTTTTTGTAAAGTGGTCTAATTAGAATATTTTTTTTAGATTTTTGTTTTTATAATCGATGTATATCATTTAATGAATTTTTACATATAAAATATAATTTAAAAAATTTACTATGTATTCATTTACTTTAATCAATTGGAAGAAAACAATTAAAAATTGTATGCAAACTGGTAAAGTGCCCACCCATATACATTCCTGGCTCAGCCCCTGCATTCTACAGATCAGAATGAGTATACAATATTAGAATAGTTATGTACAGTTATGAAAATAACTGCTCCGGAAATATTCAAAAGGGCATGCCACCCAAATGACAAAAAATACTATGAAGACCAAGAAGGGTTACAATATTACCTTTGACCCTGGGGTAGACACTTATGTTGGAGCACACAATTGTTTTCTCCTCACCCAGTGAAAATTTCAAATCCACCTAAGTAGTAATTCCATAAGCACAAAAGAACATAAACTGGTGTGATATATCCAAGCAACCCAACAATATGTATTTAAGTTTACGAAGTACATATTTACCGTATCAAAGTAGTAATCAGGCAATTTGTAATCTTTTAGAAAGATTTCTTTTGGTACGTCCATCTTGGATTCTTCAACTTGCTTCAGTAACGTTTCTGTTGCGACCGAAAAAATTAACCTCTTGCTTGTTTTGCTTAACACTCTTAAAAAAGGTTGACGAGTCAGCTTTCAGCATATTCAATAAAAAGGTAACAACAAAAGGCAGCATTATGTGAGTCTGTGAGGGCAACGAATAATCAAACTATGATGATTTACTGGCAATAAATAACACAACAACCGATAAATTCTTCGTAAGTGTTACCTAATAAGATAAACAAAATACGGACATTCAGAATTCAGAACATTACTGTTCAAAGTCTGAAGCATGAAAGAAAGCAAAATACAACACGAGAAGCTTGGCTCCTAGAGGGAGCTCTATAAAAATGGAGCAAACCTCAAAACTATAGCATTGCCTACATCTGGAAATATTCTAAACTGATTGCCCAACAGAACTAACACGAGATGATACCTGAAGCTGCAATTTGACAAACAGACAGCATAACCAGATATAAAACTTCGAAATTTCTTTTTCCCGCCATAAGACCAGAAAATTATGAAACAGAAATTCAAGTGAGATAAGAGGGGATTGGGTAGTGACGGCAGAAGAGGAGATCAAACCCAAGAGACATGTCTTCGAGAAACCTAAACCTTTACATGGTAGAATCAACCGAACCATCACCCAACTGCCGTGTTCTTAGAATAAGCTACTTCTACTGCAATCAGTCCAATAGTTAAGCTAAAACAAAACCCCCCAAAAGATTCAATCTTTTACAAATATCGAAGCCACCCAGATCGTCAAAAACACCAAGATCAGATACTACGAATTCCCATATGAGAAAACAGAGTATATAAGCTTGGGGTCTTGTAAGTAACAAGGCTTATAAAGATGAAAAATAATCGAAATCATAGTAAGACAAAACAGATAAAAATAAGGAATGAAAATAGAAAGATATTAATGGAAAACTGAGTCGCAATTTCTTGTTGTTTGTTACCTTTAGTAGTACGATGATCAGGTGGAGAGAACAGACGATTTTTCAGAAACCTAAGACGAACGCTAAGGAAAGGAAAGTAACGGATCTATAGTTTTTATTAATTTGGGAAAATTTCAACCACACCCCCTCTAGTTTATCATATCTTCAAGGACACCCCCTCTAGTTTCTAAATCTTCAGTGACACCCCTTCTAGTTTATATTTAAACATCACTAACACCCCCCACCATTAAACTATCATTTCTAACAAAAAAAAATAATCTAAAATACCAAAAATGCCCCTACATAAACTTCAAGTAATTTTTCTACATAAAATTTTATTAAAATTCGAGCCGATTAAAATTTATTTTTTTACATATTAAAATTTGAACCAATTAAAATTCGATTGAAGTTGAATAAATTTTATTTTTTTTAACTTATTAAAATTCGAGCCTATTAAAATTTATTATTTACATATTAAAATTTGAGTCAATTTGAACTCTACCCGAGTTGTTAGCGTCAATTAAAATTCACTTTCGAGTCGATCAAAATTTATATTTTTTTACTTATTAAAATTCGTGTTAATTAAAATTCGATTTATTAAAATTGAAATCAATTAAAATTTATATTTTTTATGTATTAAAATTTGGGCTGATTAAAATTCAATACGAGTTGATTAAAATTTGATTTGAGTCTATTAAAAATAATTTTTAATTGGTTCAAATAGAATTTTAATTAGCCCAAATTTTAATACGTAAAAAATATAATTTTTTTTTTGCTCAAATTTTAATATGTAAAAAAATAAATTTTAATTAGCTTGAATCAAATTTTAATTCACTCGAATTTTAATACGTAAAAAAAATTAGAAAACAAAGAGGGTCTCATTGAATATATGCTTATCTAGAGAGGGTGTGAATGAAGTTTGTCCTCAAATATATCATGGGCAATTTAGTAAAATTGAATTATAATTAATATTTTTAATCTGACAGGGGGTGTCACTGAAGATTTAGAAACTAGATGGAGTGTCCTTGAAGATATAGTAAACTAGAGGGGGTGTGGTTGAAATTTTCCCTATTAATTTACACCAAAGAAAGAGATAGATACAAGAGCATCTCTCATCTTTATCATTTTTTAATTTTTCCCCAAGATTTATGTTCATATGAAATTAAGAGAGACTTTTTTTTAACACTCAAATCTTAATAGTAAGATTTCATCCACTTTTAAAGATCCATAGTCAAATTCATATTCAAATCTTAATGGTGAGATTTTATTCACTTTTGAAAATTTAATGGTCATATTTTACCTTCTTTTAAATTTGAGTTTATTCTCATTTAAATTTAGATTTTTCTTCCTTTAAATTTGAATTTATCTATTATAAACATCTATATCAAATCGAATTTTTTACTTTTTTTTACTTAAATTTGGGTAACGGTATACATCTCCATTGTTGGAGATGGTCTAGATAATACTAATTTAAATAAATTTGATTAATTGTATTAGTGGGGCCAGTGGTGAAGTCATTTATTGTCTATTTTTTTCCGATAAAAAAATTGTGAGGAACAACCAGTAAGTAATAACTTTCTTTGGGTGTAAGGTCTCTCCCAATGTGAAATATTCGGTTTGAGTTATACTTACTAATCTGAAAGGGCAATCCATTACCACAGCACCATCAAAATTATGTAACAAAATACACTACTCTCGTGAATTGAATTTTATTTGATAACCACAAGAGTCAAAAATAACCCTAAACGAGTGAGATTTATACAATGGGCACATCAGTGCGAATTGGCACCAAAGTAGGCATACTTAGACATGGGTTTGTGAATCTTCTCTATATATATTGCATAAGTGTGACTGCAAATGATAGATATGACTGTTACTTTTTCGTAGCAGATTCTTACTGATGAATCAATCAGTAAATCAAGCCAATATGTTAGATGGTAGTTACAGAATTATGAGTTCAGTGCTAAGAATGTCGCGACTTTATGGCTTTAGTCCTGTTAAGGGGATTTGAGAGTAAGGGATCAACGTGGTCCTAGCTGAACTATTTTTGATGCCTAAGTTAGTTCAATAGATTTTAGCTAGAATGGCTTATGAAGAATAAGGCATTTTAAGGAGATAGAGAGAGAGAGAGAGAGAGATAAATGCTAACCTATATATAGATACAGATAGATAAGAGAGAGAAAAAATTTAAATGTTAGTCAAACTTTTAACCTATATATGAATATAGATAGATATGAGAGAGAAAAGATTTTAATGTTAGTCAAACTTATAAGATTTATGAGTTTTTAATTTTTAGTTTTATTTCACTTCTAAAGGGAATGGATAGTATGGTAAAATTGACAAAAAACGGATTTCATAATAAATAAGTTTCCTTGACAGACTTAAGTCCAAACAAGTTCATATAGGGGGACCGGCCTCCAACCCAGATAACACCATCTTAGTATGGATGGGCCAAGCTAAATACCGATAGAACAACCCGAGATAATCCAGGCCAAGCAGGAGCTGATGGGCTCATAAGAGATGAAGTGGGCCAAATGATTGTGGGCTTGTATGAGAATATTAGCCTTTTTTCTAGTCTGGCAGCTTAACTATGGGCCCTAAAGTCAGGCTTACAACTCGCACAGCTAGTGGTCGACCTGCTTCACTATACCGATACCCAGCATCATGTCTATAGTCCGTCCTCTTCTAACTGATTGCAGGTGGCTGTTAATGGAGCGCATTCTTGCAGACACTCTTGCAAGAATGGGAGCCCTGCCCAAGCATGTGAAGGGTTTCATATTTGTACTTTTACTGATGTTTAGACCCAACCCCAAACCCAGACCCAGACCCGAACCCAAACCCAAACCCATCCCAAAAGATATTAGAAAAGAAGGGGAAGAATATTGAGCCTTGCCTTCAATATGTGATACACTCCCCCTAGAAGCCGACACAAACATTCTTTAAATTCAAAACATAAATTCCACTTATTCATATTTTTCTTGACAAGGTGACCCATCTCTTTGAGTCCACATCAAATGCCCCACCACACACACCCATATTATGGGTTACTTGTGTACCTTATCTAACTCCATCATAATGTCTAGTTGGCAAAATTAGATTGGTGAAAAAAAAAATACATGGTCCCACTTTCACTTTCAAAATTTGCAATTAAGAAAACAAATTAAAATTAGTGTCCCACTTAATAAAGGCAACTTGGACTCTTTCATGTATATAAATCTTAGACGAACAATTAAGTTTTTTATGAAATGATCACGTGTTGGACACGTAATATCGTCTTACAAAATACCACCGTGGCCACTTTTGTCAAAAAACTTGACAGATTGTCTGAATAAGGAGCAATGTGACACTGATTGAATACTTTAGGGATTAAATTGACAAAATTAATACAATGAGGACTAAAAAATACATACTTTAAGGACCAAAAATACTATTAACTCTTAAATTAATCGTAGACCACATGTCAAACTTAGACTTATAATATGCATAGAAGGTGAGAAATAATGTACACCTAGGAGGCTTTGCTTCTTGGAAATGTCATCTTGTCTTTGAATTGAAGAAGTCAACATTGAAAAAAAAAAAAAAAAATTCAGGCTTACGTGGCGTTCTATGATTGGGCATTTTTTGAGGGTTGGTGACAGGCTTGTGAGGTGAGACTCTAGGTAGCATGTAATTAAAGGCCTAAAGTTTTGATTTAAACTAAAGCCAGCACACACTATTAGAAAATGCCTTGTTTATGGAGTTTGCCACCTTGATTTTTGTAAAATAATCAAAAAAGAGAAGGTGGGCAATTTCCTTTCCTGATTATGGGTCTCATTATGGTTAAAATTTCATTCAATGGGCACTTTCCAGGTGGATTCCTATGCATGCACATGCCTCCCACCACCACCCCCACATAGATGTACTTGCCAATAGTTGCAATGTTGGGTCCATCTTGTGTGTCATACCCTTGGCAAAACCCAATTGAAAGAAAAAAGTTAATGAATTGACATAATTCTGTCAAACCCGTCTGTGTTTGTTTAATCTCAGGGTTGAAAGAGAACTAATTTATTGATAGACGGAGTGATTTGTAAGTCTTAAGCATTTCTCTTTTTGACAATAACCCATGTGTCCATTGGGATCTGTTTTAAGCTATGTTTTCATATCCCAAGTTAGAAAATTGATAGATGAGCATGTTGCTTAAAAGTGGACCAGTGCCCATATGAGTTTGGAGTTTTTGATTCATCAAATTTAGAATGCTGAAAATTGTTTGCTGGGGACCCCTTTTTGGATGTGTGTGTGAGAGAGAGAGAGAATCCATGTCCACTTATTGGGTGTCCATATATAAATAAACAAGAAATTGTATGAACCTATTCTGTCTTCTAAACATCTACCAAACACTAGAGAAGAAAAAAAGTTCACATTTGTCTCCAGAATGCATGTTTGTACTCTTTAAGTTGTCTACAAGCTTGTAGGCCAATGTTGTAGGGCAGTTGTACCTTGTTTTTCAACACATTTTACACTTTAGAACACACACACACACACACACTCTTACTCACCTTCTCTCTCTCTCTCTCTCTCTCTCTCAAAAGGGACAATCTTGATCCTTGAATATATGCACAACAATGAGTGTGAACATATCAGAGCCATCCATTTATGTGTGGTCTCACATGGTGGCATGTGCTTATAGGTAGGTACCCAAAGAGTGTTTTGGACTTTTGTTAAAGGAGCCAAATTCCAGTATCATCCAAGTCAACTGAACAGACTGAGCAGTCCTTTGAGAGATAGGGATGTTACCCTAACTTATTAGTTCAATGATTTCTGGGGGACACAGAAAAATGGTGTTTGAATTTCATATGCCAAACAGTGGGTGTGATCCTATGTCTCCCACATTATTTTCTTGTGAAAAATCTGTTTTTTTTTTTTCTTTTCCCTTCTTTTATTTGGCACCTTGCTTTCAAACTTCAATTTAACTACAATTACTGGAATAATGCTATTTACTGATTGGATTTGGATCCTTTTAACATCGGAATTCCTTCATTTTGGTCAAGCTTAGTCATCCATATAAATTACAGCGTGTGATCGTTGTCTTATTAATTTTGTTTCACCTAAAAATGGAAAATCAAATAATTGTGTTTTTCTTGAATGAAACCAATCATTTATGAAGGTTGAACTAAATAAAAGCATTGATAGTGTTAATAAACTGTTTCTGTTTTCAGACATTAGGATTAGCCTATCTTTTTTAGTAAATTTATTTTTGATTTTCATTAGGATTAGCTCACTGCTCCTACCATGGTCTGATTGACCTACACAATTATACTTTCACATTATAGTGAAAAGATTAATTACATTCGAACTCCCAGAGATTTTGTCACTAAACCACATGACCAAAAAAGGTAATATAAATTCTGGAGTACATTTTAATTGCAATTACATCCATTCGAAATCTAGTAATTTTTTTTATTAGCTTTTACCAATCTTGGTTATTTCTCGTACGAGTTATCCTAGGTAAGATATAATAAAGTCAATTAATGGTCAAATTAAAATGACAGAATTTACTTACCTAATTTGTTTTACTAGCTTAAATTGGAAAGTGGGCAGCTAAAGTTTTGCATGAATATAAATGCCAAAACCAAATAGTTGAGAAAAGACATGCACAATAGAAAGAGCAAATGATAAATTGACTTGTGAAATATTTTAAAGTTTCATAGTGCATCATGAATTTTGTAAAATGGTGGTATTGTGCCCCCAAGCACTAAACATTTATCTTACCTCCCAAAAAAAAAAAACATTCATCTCATTTTACCTCTACCAACATGCTATGTGTCACACATGTAAATTGGTACAATTGATATTTTTTTTTAGTTTAACGATGAGGTTTATTCGGATTAACTTACGCTTACGTCGATTAATTCCTACCTCGATTAGATCAGAGGCAGACCATCTATGCCAAAACTAAGGTATTTATTAAAAATAAATCTCCCATGATCTGGCCTCAAAGAATTGCCAATATTCGAACTCAAGACACCTGAATTTATAGCTCGTTTCTGTTACCACTTGAACTAACCTACCATTAATCTTTTATGAGACAAGAAACATCTTTTAAAATATTTTAGGGAGTAAAGTGCGAATAAATATACATCTTTGAGCCCTTATGTTTAATATTAACCATGACTAATGTTTGTTTTTATTTTTATTTTGACCATGACTATGATTGGGAAGATTAAAATGTGTTCATCAATGGATAAGGTTGTGCAATTTTTCTGCAATGATGAGCAGAAAAATGACCAACTTCATTGCAATATAGCATTAAAATGCTGGGCTGTGTGTGAAGTGAAACCTCAAAAGCTGAGAAAATACCACAGCAGTTAGTTACCTTCTCTGTTAAAATCAGTGTCATATGTTTATGTAAAAAGGAGCAGTGTGGAGCCTTAACAGAAGCCCCAGAGCCTCGTTAGATCCGTCCTTTGTGTTGGGCCCCATATATCCCGGCTCCATCGGTGCTCCTTTCTCTTGTCAGCCCAAATTCTCGATTTCTCAGGCATAACATATGGCATATATAGAGAGAGATAAACAAACCCATATAGGCATATAGTTTTAGAGAGAGAGAGAGAGTCAAGAAAGGAAGTGTGGTGGACTTAGAAAAAAAACAGCTTGACGTTGATGGTCTGAGCCCTTTTAGATTTTCTGAAAAGGTAAACCATTTTTCATTTCTTTTTCCCATTCATTCATTCATTTTCTATCAAATCTAGCCTTTTTATCTCCGTTTTCTAAAATTGGGTGTAAATCAAAACTTAAGATACTTCTGTCCCTCAATGAGGATAAGTGTAGTAGTGTTTTTCAGCATCAACTCTTCCCGTAAATTTCTAGGGTATGTTTTTTTTTTTTCCTTTCTAGAATGTGATGTATGTACTAATATTGAAACTTCCTTTTCATTTTGACAGATTGATACTTTTTTTTCCTGGTTGATTTTCGAGAGTTCGTAGAGATTTGGGTTGCTCTTAATTACATATTTTATTGGCTAATCATTTGTTTAGAGGAAGCTGCTTAATTTGCTTGATTCAAAGACTAAAGGTTGAATCTTTGATGCTGACATTTATGGCCTTTTTTCTTCAAGTAAGTTTTCAGATCCGAATTCTTATGAAACCTATGCTTTATCATAAGGAATTAGGAAGTGGGTCACTTGATTAAGAGCTTCTTTAGATCCAAGTTGCTCCGGGCTTCAAGCTTCATTCATTGCCTCCTTAGATCGTTTGTTAAATTGTAGGATTTGGGTATCTTTGTTATTACATGTATGGTATGTTTTGATGGATTTACATGATTTTAGAAACTTAAGGTTGCAAAAAATTTCATGTTATCAGGATATTTATGTGCTTTTGTTCTTTGGTAATTTCCAAAAGTGATTGCTCTCTTCCCTGCATTTCTTTAATCTCTTGGTCCATTAATGTGCACTGTGAAAGTTTGTTTTCAGGAATCAAGTGATAGAATTCTTCTTATCATTATCTCCATTGTGCTTCTCTCTCTCTCTCTCTCAGCAGGGTTCTTTCTTTTGGGGAAATTGTGCTTGTTACTTCACTAGCATGGTGGTCATTTTTTCCTAAAACTTTAGAGATGATTAAATGCCTTAGGACATTCAATGCACTTATATTGCAGATCATTTCTTTCCACTTTGGTTAGTTAAGTCATTGACTCAAAGTCTTAACAGTTGTCTCCATTCCAGAATAGCTTGCCATATCTAGCATGCACAGGATTGCATTATTCATGGGAGTGAGTGGTAGTTAATGGATCTCCGGGAAGAGAGCTGCAGATCGTTACCAAGTACGACTGCAAGGACTTTGTCGTCTTCATCTTCAGCATTCTTTTCGGCAAATCAGTCACCCTTCTTCTCTCCAAGATCACCAACGTGTCAATTTTCTGCACGTCCCGACAATCCATGCAATGGTGCTAAAACAAATATTGATCCACCGCATTTCTGTTTGGGGATTCCAGACCCCGAATCCCTAACAAATGTCAAATTGAGCTTGGCCAATGCTTATCCAGCTGCAGCAACCGGTACTTCAAGTGATTTTCGGAAGTTTGATCATGTTTCTTCTTCAACTGGCCTTTCCAATAGCACTCTATCGAGTTACGGTATTGGCCAAGGCGATGAATATTTTATGCAAAGAGGAAAACAGAAGAAGATTGGGAGAAGCCATGAAACTTCATTTACTCCTTCTTCAACTTCGTTTTCTTCCAATAGACTGAGGAGTTGCGATGTGTACATAGGTTTTCATGGTCGCAAACCTTTATTGCTAAGATTTACTAATTGGCTTCGAGCTGAGTTAGAAGTTCAAGGGTTGAGTTGCTTTGTAACAGACCGAGCTCGGTGTCGGAATTCTCGGAAGCATGGCATTGTTGAGAAGGCAATGGATGCTTGTACTTTTGGTGTTGTAATCTTAACCAGGAAGTCTTTCAGGAATCCATATACCATTGAAGAGCTGCGGTTCTTTTCAGGCAAGAAGAATTTAGTTCCAGTATACTTTGATTTGGGACCAGATGATTGTCTTGTCAGGGACATAGTTGAGAAAAGGGGGGAGTTATGGGAAAAACATGGAGGAGAACTTTGGCTTCTTTATGGAGGGCTGGAGAAGGAATGGAGAGACGCTGTGAGTGCCCTAACCCGTGTTGATGAGTGGAAGCTGGAGGCTCATGATGGTAAGTGGAGAGAATGCATACTAAGGGCTGTCACGCTCTTGGCATTGAGGTTGGGGAGGAGAAGTGTCGTGGACAGACTAGCCAAATGGAAGGAGAAGGTGGAGAAAGTGGAGTTCCCTTTTCCTCGAAATGAGAATTTCGTAGGTAGGAAGAAGGAACTATCT
Source organism: Ilex aquifolium (assembly GCA_951799425.1). NCBI lineage: Eukaryota > Viridiplantae > Streptophyta > Magnoliopsida > Aquifoliales > Aquifoliaceae > Ilex > Ilex aquifolium. Next base: position 5,148,728 of record OX637392.1, read on the forward strand.
GAGCTGGAATTTAGGCTTAATGGTGAGGTTAGTGGAGATTCAGAAAGAGATTTTTTTGAACTCAAGGCAAGACCCAGGAGAAAGAATTTAACAATTGGTTGGGGTAGGAGTAGTTCAATGGATGAAAAACGAAGGGAACAACCAACTGAGAGTAGCAGGAGGAAGGGAAAAGAACCCGTTGTATGGAAGGAGTCTGTAAAGGAGATTGAGATGCAAAGCACTGAACTTCCTCAGACGCATCACCAAACACCAAAGTTAAAGAGTGGCGGAAAGCATGTTAGGAGAAAGAGATCCATGAAAGTTGTATATGGCAAGGGGATTGCCTGCGTGTCAGGAGATTCAGGAATTGGCAAGACAGAGTTGCTTCTTGAGTTTGCATACAGGTTCCATCAGAGGTATAAGATGGTCTTATGGATCGGAGGGGAAAGCAGGTACATCCGTCAAAATTATTTGAACTTGTGGTCATTCTTAGAAGTTGATGTGGGTGTTGAGAATTGCCCGGAAAAAGGCAGGATAAAGAGCTTTGAAGAGCAGGAAGAGGCAGCCATAGCTAGAGTCCGGAAGGAGCTTATGCGGAACATTCCTTTTCTGGTGGTGATTGATAATTTAGAGAGTGAAAAGGACTGGTGGGATCACAAACTTGTAATGGATCTTCTTCCCCGTTTTGGTGGAGAAACCCATGTTATAATAGCCACACACCTCTCTCGCGTAATGAATTTGGAGCCTTTGAGGCTTTCTTACCTATCAGGGGTTGAGGCATTGTCTTTAATGCAGGGAAGTGTTAAGGACTACCCGATTATGGAAACTGATGCTCTTCGTGTTATTGAGGAGAAACTTGGAAGGCAAACCCTAGGCCTTGCTATTGTAGGAGCTATTCTGTCTGAGCTTCCCATAAATCCAAGTAGGCTGTTAGATACCATCAACCGAATGCCTTCAAGGGACATTACATGGAGTGGTAGGGAAAGTCATTCATTGAGAAGAAATAACTTCCTTTTGCAACTCTTTGAGGTTTGTTTCTCCATATTTGACCATGCGGATGGGCCAAGGAGTTTGGCGACTAGGATGGTTCTGGCAAGTGGTTGGTTTGCACCAGCAGCCATTCCAGTTTCTCTGTTAGCTCAGGCTGCTCACAAGATACCTGAGAAACACCGCCATACTCGCTTATGGAGAAAGATTTTGCGTTCATTGACTTGTGGCTTTACATCATCATACACTAAGAAATCAGAAGCAGAAGCATCTTCCTTGCTGTTAAGATTTAATATCGCGAGAAGTAGTACAAAGGAAGGTTATATTCACTTCAACCCGCTCATCAGGAGTTATGCCCGTAAGGGAAAAGTAATGGGGGTTGCACAAGCAATGGTGCAAACTGTCATTAGTCGTGTGTCTATTTCCCAGCACTCTGAACACATATGGGAGGCATGTTTCTTGCTCTTCGGATTTGGGAATGACCCTATAGTTGTTCAGCTGAAGGTGTCCGATTTGTTGTTTCTTGTAAAAGAAGTAATTTTACCGCTTGCCATTCGAACATTTATTACATTCTCACGTTGCAGTGCTGCTCTAGAACTGCTTCGCTTATGTACAAATGCATTAGAAGCGGCGGATCAAGCCTTTGTTACCCCTGTTGAAAAGTGGTTGGATAAATCAGTTTGTTGGAAACCCATTCAGACAAATGCCCAGTTGAATCCTTGCCTTTGGCAGGAGCTAGCCCTATCAAGAGCCAATGTGCTAGAAATTCGAGCAAAGCTAATGGTAAGAGGGGCCCAGTTTGATATAGCGGATGATCTAATTAGAAAGGCTATTTTCATTAGAACTTCCATCTGCGGAGAGGATCATCCAGACACCATAGCTGCTCGAGAAACCCTCAGCAAATTCACAAGGCTCCTTGCCAATGTTCAGGTTCATACTTCACCATAGGTTTTAAATTCCTTGTAAGCATAATTTACATTAGATTCATACAAAAGTCTGGAATAAAACTGCTTTACCAATTCAGAGGAGCTTTTTAGTCCTTTTTTCATCAATGATAGATGCTCTTTCATTTTTGAATTCCTTCCATTTGTTATCGCTATTGGATGATTGCAAATTCGATGTGAGGCTATTCTTTCATTGAGGTATTAACGAGAAAATTTGTCAGTCAGTCGAAAGAATTCCCCTTTTGTGTAATCAATTTTGTTAAATTTTACTTGTTTGGATACATGGATTGATCCTTCTAATGTGAAATATGTACAGTTCCCTATTACGAGTATAGCATTAAAAGTTTTGCTCTAGTAGGAATTCATCATACTCAAATATCTATGTCAAACATAGCTAGGGATGAAATTCTATCATCTTTAATTCTCTGGAGTGGGTGCTACTGAAATACACTGATATCCTGGTTTTGCATTCATAAATGCTCTCTATTAAGCTTGTTGGAAGTTTAAATCATAGAATTGCTTAATGTGGGAATGAGGTTATCTGCTTTATGATTATTGTACAACCAGGTCAGGTTCTTAATGCTTTCACTCCTCAAATGGTATTTGTAATTCTTGTAGATGATCTTTTACTCATTTGGGATAACCTTGTCGTTAACAATATGGTTATTTTCATACAATATACATAAAATCATTTGCATTTTGCTGCTGTCTCCAGCATGCAATATGTTGAGTAATATTAGTTTGCTAATGTGTGACTTGACTTGGGTGTCAAGTGTTCGAGTCGCAGAAATAGTGTCTACAAGGAAGGCTACGTACATCTAAAGTCTCTACAAGTAAGGCTACGGACGTTTAGTTATTCCCATACCCAATAGTGACAAGAGTCTTATGCACTGAGTCGTTTTTTTTTATTTTTTATTTTTGGTAAAGTATTATAGGAAACTTTCTGAAAGTTTTGAAATCCATTAACCGAAGGAATGAATTATTAGGCTGCCAAGTAAACTAACATATGTGATGACATTTATATAGGCTTCCAAATATGCTGGTTTCAATTGAAACCTGTAAAGTTACTGCCAGTGATGACCTTGGTCAGCATCATTCTCTGAGTGGTGAAAGAACATTTGCATGTGTTTATGTTTGTCAAAAAAAAACCAACCTAACCACCGAGCGTTAGATCAGTTGGTGAGAGATTGTTCTAGCTTAACCAAGGTCTCTGGTTCGAGTCTTGGGAACGCAGCTGCGTTCGGTAGGGAGAGCTTTGCCGCCCTTGTGGTCCCACCCGGCTCGAATCCGGATTAATTGGAGTCCAATGTGACTTTCGGATACCGGATGATTTGACTAAAAAAAAAAACCAACCTATAAAAACCCAACCTAGAAATAAGGTATTGAACAAGTCAAACTTGTCGAGTTTGAGCTGAACTCAATTGACGTTCTTAGATTTTTGTTCAAAGCTTGATGTGGTAAAAACTTATGAGTGTTGTGACTCAAAACCAAAGTTAATTTCTCAGAAATAATTTATAAAAATTAAAATCTAATAATTAATTGCACAACAAATTTCCCAAAAATCTGCATCGGTCATAAAAGCAAACACTAAAAAACTATATTAGAGAATCAAGAGATAGAGATGAATGTATAGAGAAACTATGTGTGTATACATAAAAACTTAAGTGAATCCTATCATAATACTAAGTTTAAAAATTGATTAGTTTAATTTTAGCCTTGAGGATTCATTTTTAGATTTTCAAAAACCATAGCGACGTTATTGTAATTTGGCCTTAACTCGTAACTCGTAAGGTAAGAGGATCCAGGCTTGTCAATGAATTGAATTCGATTAGTTGGATGTAGATTGGTATTTTTTATTGATAATTTAAACTTGAATTCGAATTCGATATATTATATTTCATAGATTCGAATTTTGATATACTTATATCTGATATGATTATGATCCGATCCGAATTATTTATATATTTTTATATAAATATTAAAAACATTTAGTTAAAATTTAAATATAATTTATTAAAATTTAATTAATTAAGTCATTTGAATAAGATCGAACTTTTGGATAGTGTTTTTAAATTGCTAATGAATTTAGATATAAAACATGAAAATAAAATTTATTAATTATTGAATTAAATTTGAATCAAACTTTTAAATTGGGATGAGTCATAATCCAATGCATCGACAGGGTAGATCCAGCCAGCGGCCAATGAACGGTTCTAATGGTGCCCACTTGGTTGGTATCTGCCAATTAAAGCAGGCCACATCACTGTCAAAAAGTTGTCTGGCATATATGACTGTAATGATCAATGATGTGACTATTTATAAGTTATAGTTATTTTTTGCCTGAATTCTCGAGAGTAGAAAAAAATTAAAAAATAAGAATAATTAATTTGATGCAGTAATATAATTTTTATTTGGCAAAAAAGAAAGTAAAACTCTCTTAGTATACAACACGACATTGAAAAATAATAATTTTTAACCATAAATCTTGATTTACTTTGTTTGTAAATTCATTGATCAGAAAATAACACATTAAAGTAAATTAATTAACTAAAAATATTTTATGTGTTATGTTTAAATACCGTAAAAAAATAACTTATGGTACCTTAGATGGACCCTCAATTTTTTTGGAAAGAGTTAAAAACTTTTAAAAGTGTCAAGTGGAGCAAAAGGTATTCGGTACGATACTTCTTATATACCCCCTAAGGGCCCATCACTCTTGTTTTTAAGAAGACATGTCCATAAATTAACTCAAGCTACGATAGCCGATCTCAGAACTCGAGAGAATAATCGGCACAAGTCTGAACACCTGCAGTAAAAAAAAAAAAAACCTACACCAAGATCCACATATTTCCTAAAATTGTGCTTTCTTCCATCCAGCACAACAAACCAGATTTAGTCTGAACAAGCAAAACTGAATATATATCTGCAATGGAGGCAGAATCAATCGATAGAGACAATAAGATTTAGAACCAAAAGACAGCAAGGAGCAGGAATTTTTCCAGCACATGAACCTTCAGTAGGATTAGGTTTATTATCATCAGTTATAGATGTCATGTACACAGACAATTGCAAGGCCATACATTCTCTTATGGTGATATAAGGGCCATAGCCATACATTCACTCCCCTAAGGATCGGCTTTACCGGCAACTTCCTCATCATTGGAGGCATATTCATCCTCACTCAGCTCTTCATCACTAGATTTCACCTCAGGTGCAGCACCAGCATCTTCTGGTTTGGCATATTTCTTGCAAAATTCTGGAAAAAAATGAAGCATCTATGAGCAAATTTTGCAGATAAATAGCTTAGAAAACCTCAGAAGTCAAATGGCATACTACAACTAAAAGGTATATTTTGACTAGCACTTGGAAACTTCATTCGACCTCTTTAAAGCACTCCTGTTAAACCAATCAAAACTATTTTGATGATCCATGCTATGGATAGACAAGACCATAGAGCACATACAAAGAAGGTATCACAGTTAAAAAGGCTGAAAATATCAAACAAATTGCCTTTTACATACTAGGAGCAAAAACTTGCCATCCGAGAAGATGCAGCATGGTTAGTCTACCAAGTGCCCAAGACACAAATAAGAGAGCCAATTAAAGATAACTGGTGAGCAAATAACAGATAAAGCAGAATCAGGTTACCAGCTGGACCAAAGTAAAATCTATTCTACCCATTTAGATCCTACTATTCTAGTATTTTATTTTTTAATAGGAAACACAACATTATTCTAATCTATATAATAAAGTACAAAACAATTCAAATCTCAAAAGATAAACAAAATGACTTTTACTTTTCGCGATTGAGATTATTTTCAATTTTACTTTAAAGTTAATCCGACGACTAATATTAACTCCCCAAATTTAATAGGCCCCCTAAAGGTGTGTTTGTGATGACTTTTCAAAAGTATTTTTAGGATTTATAATTTCTCATAAGCACTTTAAAAACAAAGAGTAATGTTCAAAACAACTTTTTTTTAATTACTTCTAAATAAGTCAAAGTAATTTTATCACTTAAATAAGTAAGTAAAAGTAAAAAAAAAAAAAATTATTTCTATTTCTTTAAAATCACTTCTCTACAAAAACAATAAACCACAACCGCTACCGCCGCCACTCCACCACCAACACCACCAACACCACCCCCACCGCTCCATCACCTCTACCACAATCATCACCACCATCGCCGCTGCCACTCCACCATCACTACCACCACCAACACCACCCCCACTGCTCCACCACCTCTGCCACAACCACCACCACCGTCGTCACCCATCACCGATTGCTACCACTTTCGCCCATCGCCATCACCCACCACCATCATCATCTCATTATTATATTTATTACCACTACCACTATCATCCTATAACCACCGTCGCCCACCACTACCATCCACCATCACTATCGTTGCCCACACCACCCACTACCACAACCAATCACCACATGTCGTCGCCTACAACCGTCGCCACCCACTATTACCCACTCCCACCACATCTACCACCACCACCCCTACCACCACCCACCACCCCAAAAGTACCCTTCGTCGCGGACTACCACCACCATCAACACCGCCCACCACCACAATCCACCACTGCCAACCACCATCATCGTTGCCCACACCCACCACCACCGCAGTTATCCATGATTGCAACTACCACTATCTTCACCCAAAATCCACCACCACTATCACCATTGCCACCCATAACTACCACCACCACCATGGTCGCCGTCACCCACCACAACCATCACCGTTTTCCACCACCACCACTGCCGCCCACCACTCACCCCACTACGATCGGTGCTTAAATTCTTTTCTCTCTCCTCTATATTTGTGATTTTATTTTGAGTGTAAATATAAAATATTTATGATTGACAATTTTTTTTTATTATTCAGTGCCTTCAGACAGGGACAATAACTAGAATTTTATAAAATAACATTTCTATAAGTCATCTCCACTTCTCGAGTTTTATGAGAATTAAAGAAACTTGGGCATTGCACACTTCTTGCATGAGATATAACAAAACCACACGTCAAGTGGTAGAGGAATTTGATCATGCTCCTCTGAGTGTGCAAATGGTGGTATTCATATTTAGATGTTAAGCAACAGTTTAATTTCTTGACGTTATGCAAAAAAAGTATATGGCCAGTGCCGCCAATTATGGAAAACCATATACCGACATTTGAATTCCCAATGAAATGATTCAATTAAAGGATTAAATCATTCACGACCAAATCCTTCAACCTCAATCAAATGAAAAAAGGCTTGCATAGTGGCATGCATCACTTAATGTTTTGGGAACTTCGCTTCTCAAGAATTCACTCAAGAGGTAAATCTCATTTTTAAGAATGGTCTATGTAGAGCTTTCACTTGAAGAAAAAAGTGAACACATATCAGATATGTTGTCTCAAGTCCAAGAAAAAAATAAATAAATGAACTTTACTTCAAATCTGCATGCAGCTTGACATACTATAATATAAAACTGGCAGACTTCAATAAACTCATCTGACGGTCTCAAATAGACTTATCCAACGGCCATCAACGTCCCTCTCAAAATCATTTATATTATACCATGCCTTCACGCATGGGTTACCCCTAATAGATATATAAACTAAAACTATTTATACGAAAAGCAATGACAAAGTGCACTTATCCCATGTTACCAACTACATATAGAGACATGAATTTGTTTCACCCGTCAATTCTAATGCTTTATCCTTTTTCCTCGGAAAATTCTAAATCAATTTCTCCAATTGAACATCATCATGTCCTTCTAGCTACACCGACTAAAAATGCAAAAACTGGTCTTTGCAGCACATGCCCAAACCATATTAAAGACTTGCATTCATCTGGTCCCCAATTAGGATTATCTTTACCTTCTCACAATTGCAGTTACATCATGTTCTTGCTCATCCATTTCAACTTTCTTGGACTACCAAATAGGTGAGGATGGCTTTGTGGGTTTTCTCTTTTTGTTTATTTCTATGGTTTCGAGTGCGTCTTCTTTTAACATCCCTGTAAACTCATGACTCCCTGCCATATTTTTCACAAGTCCTTATCAATTTTATAGTCTGGTTGCCCATTGAGAATCTCCTTCATGCAAGTTTACTTTGCGCCACTTCCCCCACCCCCGACAAAAGAAATGGAGGAAATTATCTTTGTCTACCCTTCCAAGTTCCAGCTAAGCTAAATTGTTTTCCAATTGCCCACCAAATTCCATACAATGAAATAAGGTTGCACTAATTTCCAAGACACTCATTAGCTTCATCCATCACAGTGAAACACTGAAACTCAATTGGCAAGATTCTCTTCGCATATCCTTCATAGTTCATATAGGTACCAGTCAAAGATAACAAGCATTCATCTCTTGACATTTATCACCCCTTAAATTCCAATTTCATTTCAATTTTGATGCAACTTATGGCTCCCTACTCTATATTATGCGTTGCTTTGACGAAGCATCTTTTGTTATTCAAACTTCTTCAACGCATACCATTTTTGAAAAATGTCTAGACTTTCACAAGTCACAAAAATGGCAAAAGACATAAAAAAAAGGGGCTATATTATCATCACCCATACACTTAAAACTTTGGTAGCAAAAGAAAATGAGTCCTTAAGCCTTTTCTCTTTCTAATTTTCAAAAGATTTATACTTTATAAACTTTGGATTGTACTATGTTCATAGAACACCGAATTTCTAACTCAAGTGAATCCAATGAATTTTAATCTTAGATCCTCTTAGATGGTCCGCTAATTATAAATGAATAGTAAGAATCCACCACATCCAGCAATAACCCCATGTCAATCCAAAGCACACAACTGGGTAGGAACTAAATCCAACATCTTGAGTCATTTTTAATGATTAAAAATTTTCAGAGTAGGCTTTAACTATCAACATATGATGACGACTATGAAAGAGTGAGGTTGTCCTGTACACAGAAAACTCAGTGATAGATAATAATGGTCTCATTGAGACTCGCAGCGCCAATCTGAAAGTCAATGCGTAACATATTGGAATCAAATGAGCCAATAGTTTGCTAATCCAATATATCAAGGCATTCAGCTTAAGGAGCTATATGTTTTAAAAGCATTGCACCTTTCACTCTTTGTTCATATGTAGGTCGGTCACGCATCATCAGCGCTGCAGCCTCTCCATTCAATGGATCTGATGGGTTGGGATACAAAAGAAGCTGAGGAAGGAACACTTCAAACACATTTACGAGATCTGAAAAAAATTTCGAGGAGAATTTAATAGCAGAGTCCAAACACCATTAGACATATACATTGAAACATCTGCAAATGGGGAACAATGCTGAATTTAAGAAAATGTTGAAATGGCAAACTTACCAAACATTGGGCTCCATGTCTGATTGATAACATCTAAGCATACTGAGCCTGACCTGAAACTCAAAATTAAAAGAAAACGTAGTACTTGAAACATTCATTTCTAAGAAGGTTATGAAATATAGCCTTATTAATGGACAAAAATACCAAAACAGGCTAATTATTTTCTTCCACTAACTCACATCTCATCAACATTTGGATGGTAAATTTTGTTGACAAAGCCAACAGAAGGAGATTTATACGGATAAGCATCTGGCAGCTCCACCCTTATCCTCCACACACCTTCATGATAAGGACCTGCCATAAACCAGTAAATAGAAAACAGTCCCCTTTTTGTGCAAAGCCAAAACAACCCATATTCAATCCACAATATAGTTTTCTCTACAGTGAGGAAAATCAGTGAACAACAACCTTGCGGCTCATTCAGAAAGCAATACAATAAGAAAGGAGCAAATTAAATCAAAATCACACGCTATAAATGGTTCTAAGTTCAGCTTGCGATGCTAAAACTTCCAAGTAACAAAAGCTATAGCAAATACAAGTTCAGCATCACATAAACAGCCTAAATAATCAAAATGATATAACCAGAGGACAATAACCAAAACCCAGAGCCAGATTATCCATATATATTTAGAAAAAGGGTTCAATTGAAAATCAAAATGAAGTGTAACAGTTGAGAAAATAGATATACGGTTCACGGCTACTATCTGTTCAGCTAAATTAGGGGCATTCATGTACGTCAACACATCCACTCCAAAAAATAAACAAAGATAACATCAAAGCCAACTCAAATATACATTCAGTTAGATCAAAACATAAAGACAAGGTTGAGATGAGAATCGAACTGTCTTTGGGTCCATGAAACTCCACATAGAACTCTTGCATGCCATCATTGATCATCTCCACCTTATAATCACTCATCATCCTAGTTCACAATAATCAAAACCCACAAAGGACAATCCAAATTAACCCAAAAAAATAGTAAATTATATTAAAATGAAGCATAATTTGGTTTATAAATTACAGTTTCATCAAATCCATCTCTCTACGTTTGCTTGGCGAAGACATGATTACTCTGTCACTTTTTTCTCCTTTTTGGGATTTTGAGTGTGAGGCTGAGAAAGATATGTATCGGTGTGTATCTATATCTTTATATGCGAGGGGAGAGAGAGAGAAAGGAGGAGGACTTGTGCTTTCCACTTTTTCTTCACTGCAACCCAAAGCGGTTCAAACAGCAGCAAGAGAGATGAGTACTGAGCCATTTATGCATCTTCTACAGAGACGGTTTTGTCAAGGTTACTTTTACGCACGGCAAGGAAGAGATGTGGAGACGATGTCGTTCTCTATGGTTTTTCAGAAGAAACGACGACGTATCTATTTCTTTGTGTTACTTTCCAATCCAAATTACGATTGGGGTTTTTCACACTTTATACCCTACAAGATTTTAATATTCTTATTTTATACCCTTAAAGATTAAATTTCTCATATTATATCCTCAATTTATCAAAAGTATTAAAATGTGATCTTTCTGTTTGTTATCGTTATTTTTTCCGTCAAAGTCAATCCATTGACATTGATAGAAAAACTAATAGAAAGATCACATTGTAATATTTTTGATATATTAAGAATATAATATGAAAAATTTAATCTTTAATAGTGTAAAGTAAAAATTTTAAAATTTTTCAGAGGTACAAAATATAATTCTTCCTTAGGATTGAGATCCAGCTCAGGGGAGCAAAAAGGGATTGAGACTCCACCCTTCCGTCTAGGTCCATTATTGATCGGTTGGGAGGTAGGGCTATCAATTTTATTCCGGACACACCTACTATCGACACACCACGAACTCGACACAAAAGTAAAACGATCGATTAACTCACAATAAATGAATTGAGATAATATCAGACACGAAGCTGGTATTGTATGCAATTTTTTTTTATTTTTTTGAAGTTACATATCATTAAATGAGTTATCTTACAATTAAATAATTTTTTATTAACACGAATATGATACAACCCAAAATGTGGATTGGCCTACGGCTAAATCCAAGGGGTTTATCCAAATAGACTTGTACTTATAATAATGATCTATTATTGTATATCAAAAAGATAGTCCAAATGTTATTATCAATTTAACAATTATAAATAAGACTATATTAAAAATTATTTATTTCTAAGAATAAATTTATTAAGCTATCTATATTTCTCAGTTTGAATTAATTTATCTACCTTCACAATGTTTGTCTTAAATCACAGAAAAGTTGGGTAGGGATTGATTCATTGCTAGACTTGTCTTTGCTAGGGAGGAAAACTACTTTTTGGCCTAATATCACATGGGAAACTAGTGTTGTGGGCAAAAGTCTCTTATTTTTTGCCAGAAAAGTTGGAAAAGTATTGAATATTTTTTTTTTTGTCTAAATTCAACTTGAGATTATATATTTTTTTTTAGTGCAACGATCAGGAGTGTTTAGATCAACTTATGCGCACCTCGACTAATTTTCTCCCTATCTAGTCAAAGGCAAGTCATTTACGCGGGACTAGGATATTCACGAGGAATAAGTCCCTAATGACCTGACCCCAAGAGATTGCTAATATTATATTGTTTTGCCAATGCATCTATGTGTTTGATTTGAATGTTATTATCCTCCCAACCATCTACCATATTTTCATTTTTCTTTGTACAAGATTGAATATTCTTCATTAGAGATAAGAATGGAAGTTTAAAGATAAGATTACATGAAAGTAGGTATGATTCATGAACTGACACAAGATCGATACAAAATTAACGGGCTTGAGTTGAATTTTAACGGTTTTGGATAATAAACAGATAAATTTGCTAAACTCGTCAAATAATAGGTTGATACGAAACCTACTAAATGCAACGAAAAAATGCTAAATGCTACTTAAACATGACTTTTACACACAGGGCCTCATTTGCATCTGTCTCTTAAAATGATATGACTAAATTTAAAAAGAATATAAAAAAATTTGGACGTTATAGTCAAAAAATTAAAAAAAAAATTCTTTAAATCATAAATGTGTACATTCAAAATGAAAAAAAAAAAAAAAAGATCACATCATATTCTTATACAAAAACTTATAAGACTCTATACTCTTATTTTTTTTGAATTCTCAATAAATCTGACTTATTTATTCAATTTAATTTTTTTGAATTATAATTTTTAAGATAATTTCGATCTTAATATAATCATTCACATGAACTATAATTCATCTAAAAATAATTTAGAACCCCATCTAAATTTTTTACCTAGAGGCTCAAGTGTTCATGGGTCGGCCTTGTTTACACAACATGAACTTAAGTACACATGAATATAAATAAATTTTAATAAGATACTGACTTAAACACGACACGATCCCAACATGACACGATCCATTGACAACCTTACATGAAATACTCGAGCTGATAATTACAATTGTGGGGTTAATATCTCTCTGTCAAGGACATGTACACTTGAGAGCAGAAAATATTTGTAGACAAGAGGAGTTGATCTCTTTGGTGTTTCTCACATATGGTATTTCCCACAACTATTCATCCCTTTGGTGTTTCTCATATTTAGTGTCTTCTACAACTGCACAAAACCAATCCTTTGTCTCCCTTAACAGAAGTTAGAGCTAATATAAATATTTCTGCTCTATGGTGCTCAGTTGACAGGAAAAAGATAATGTCTTCTTCAAAGAGAGAAATATTAATCCCACAGTTGTATTTGGAAGGTCAACATACTTTTATGTAATTGATCTCATTGGTGTTTCTCACCTTTGGTACCTCTTACAACTGCTCAAAATCAACCATGTATTGGGATATATATGAGGTGTGAAAATATACGGAGCGATGATCCCCAAACTTATATACACAAGACAAATGGGAGACAAGTGAGCAGATGAAAATCCCATATATAAGAAACTCATAAGTACCCTATGATAAAGAAAATGTAATTTCAATGACCAATTTGTATTTGCTTTGCCATCTGGTAAACCAAGTAATCGATCTCAAAACCGATGGCTTTAATATTCTAGTATTTGGCATCAACTTGAAGGTATTCACAAGCCAACCATTACATATCAACAGTACAACAATAAACCTTTGGGATCATCAGGTACCCAATCAACTTGTCTCTTCCTCTAGTATGATGCTGCTACATTTAAAATAACTACCAACAGTAATTTTGGTGTCAACAAAATTGTCAAGAACAGTAAGTGATGGTGTACCTGTGAATGCAGGAAGGCAAAGTTGCATATAAACCGCCATAACGGATTACTCCTATGCTACTCCCAATCAGTGCACTGCTTATTCTGGGTGCATATCAATAACTTGGAGCCTGAAACATGAATTGCTTCTCGACCAAAACTGCCACCTACAGATCCAATCTCCGTCTCATCATCATCACTGTCGATATCTTTTGGGGTCACCCGATTCTGATAACTTCTGCGCTGGACAAGAAAGACATTGAAGTAATAACTCACCATCTTCTCCCTTGTTTTTGTAGGAAAGAACCGGAAAGCATTCTTCCATAACTTGTTTGGGGAGGTGGTGTTTAACCTCACCATATCCTTGAATCTCTTTTCCTCTTCTGCTGTCCAAGAAAGTGAAACTTCCTCTCCCATGCGATCAAATCTCCAATGATAGAACAGCAAACCAAGTTCAAGCTTCAGTTTCACCCTCTTCTCTGCAATGTGAAATCTAACACATTCAGTAGAACCGGGAAATTGACAACTGCATGGATTTTGCCTTCCCTTCCCAATGGGATCCAACTCAATAAAGGATTTACTTTTTCCATCTTGAGGCCACATCTGTGTGCCTAGCCACTTGGAATCACTCTCGAAAACTATGCCAGTCCATTCAGGAACTTCAGCTTGAAAGAGAGGGCCCACACAAACCTGTTTTTGGTGGGGCACATCACTGGACATACTGTCTATTGTATTTGCCGATAATGTCTCAACAGCCTGAAGATTTGTCTCCTTTGGGCTATTCTCCAATTCTGCCTTGTGAGGACTTACCACTTTATCATGACTGGCTGAGCATGAGTTGCAACAAGGGCACAATTGAGATTTTATCGAAGAATGAAGCCTTTTGCTGCCTCTTAATTTCTCTGTAGATTGTAGATTGAGACCATCACAATCCTCGTACATGGAAGGACACATTCTCTGCTTCTTCTGCAAGAAAAAAATTATCAGTTCTATAAAACTGGAAACAAATAGGCAGCTATATGTAAATGAGTTCTTATGAAACTTTCAACGGAAAACTCTTTCTCACTATATTAATGATAAAGCATTCAAAAGACTCTAGTCTCAACTCTGAGGTGTTATGGGTTACTAGAAGCAGTATGAATTTATCATTATGCAGTAATGCCTATTGTGGTGTCCTGTTTTCCTTTTATTTTGCAGGACGAGGACAGAGATGTCTGTTGACTCCTTAAGAACAGAAAAAAGAACATTGATATTTTTCCCTCTTATCTTCTGAACATAAATAGGTCAAGCAAATTATATCATATTTTGGTAAAAACCCAAAGCTCATGCTAACAACCGCGTGGTTGTGACTAAAAATCTGAGGATAACCACGTCATGCAAATAATGTCAAATGTTAGATCTATATACAACCCATCTTTCCCACCACCTTCGATTACCAAGACCAAATTGGATTAACGGTCATTTCTAATTTCCGTGGAATTATATAACTCCAGGTGAGCCCTAAATATAAGAACTCTCTTGCTTGAGGCAGTAGCTGCAGGCTGGCATTTATACTAAAAGAGTTTGTCAAGTCTATCTTAAAGTAGTTTCCTTATGCTTTCATGGGTGGAAATCTGGTGGGTTATTGATCACTTATCATGGCTATGTATGTATACAAGTTGTATGTAATATTTTTTTTATAGGAAATTGATTGTACACTTGTAAGTTGGCTCTTACTTTTTTATTCCTAAAAGCTTGTTATGGCTTGTGTACAAGGTATATATGCCCACGTGCAACTGCCCTCTGGTGGTTGATGTGCTCCAGCTCCCACCTTTTGGGCTTTTTACAGTTAACAAGATATGTCATATACGAGCAAAACAAAAATAACAAGAAATGAAATAAATTTCTTTCCAAATTTTTTACATCATACCTTCCTCTACTTTCACTTCCTTCACCTTTTCTTCCCTCTTAATTACAAGTATTACTATAGGTAAATCTTTCATCCATCAAATATTGCGTTATTCAATGATTGCATTATTTTTGGAATAAAAACTACACCTAGCCATTAATATATGACATCACTAGTAATAATTTGGGCAAATTCCAAATTATCCCTTGTGGGATACCCTCATCACACTTAAAGTTGAGGTATATTCAAAAGATATCGATCAATGCGAAGCTTTACTTTGATTGCAAGGGCGCACATTACCGCCTTACCAAAAGAATAGAAATATTATTCCTTGTTTATTAAAGTCTCGCTTTCTAATAAGAATAGATGCTTCCTCTAGTACCAACTAATTCATCCAGGTGAGACATTCACAAAATAACCTTAAAATCCATGGTTAGAGGCATTTAAGAACCAAAACCAGTCGTAGCCATTGCTCGTGATCGCTACAACCACCACCACCCAAACACTGGCACAAACCTCCCACCTCCATAACCCTCAACTCCTCTCCCCTCCAAGCCTGCAAACAGCCTTCTTATCTCAGTTCCACCCACCACTCCCCATCTCCACCTTTCTCTACCCCTAGCTCTTTCTTCTCCCTCCCCCTTTTCTTTCTACCACCCCAACCAATGCAACCCATCACCACCTCTGAACAACAACCACCTGAAACCGACCACACAAATTTTGCAGTTCTAGTCAACTTTTGGAGCTCATTCTTACCAGGTGTAAAAAGAGTAGATATTCACAAATCAAGGCGAATCTTCTGCTCTAAGTATCAGGTAAAACCCAGTTCCACAGTTGTTTTGGCGGCATCCAAAATTTCATAAATAAGGACATAGAATCCTAAATTTCTAATAGTTGCATTGCCATAGGAAGCAACCTTAAAAACATAATGATAGCATTCCTTCTTGTAACCATAAACTCCTGTGAAAATTTTAATTTTTTTGACAAGAAACTAAAATTTATTAGTAATAAAAGTAAATGCCTACATAAGATGAAACTAATATGGGCAAGTTTTCCAACCAAAAACCAAAAACAAAAGGCATAAACAATTCATGGCACTACTATGGAACAAAAAGCATCATCATATGCCGCATGATGCACTCCTACTTACTTGCAATAATACCAAATGGAGGGACATTCTCAAAATCCTTCCAAAACGAGGGCCAACAGGAGCCAAGAAATAGAGACGATTCCACAATCTCTCCAGTTCCTTGCATTTAATCTAAAATATTCTCGAATTTTTTTCTAACCAAATAAACCGCACTATGGCTAAAAAAGCACAGCTCTAGAAATTAACACGTCTCTTACCTCCTCCAAACGCCTTGACATCCATACAAAGTAAAGATGACAAGAAACGCAGGGATACCCAACAAACTCCTGTCAACTCAAACAACTTATTTCATAAAGATAAAATCATAAAACAATGCAAAAATAAGTAATCAACATTCTCACCATCACCTCTACACATCACACACCACGTGGTATATCATTAGTATTGAGCTTACCATGAGCAATTACACATGCAAACGCCTGCTCCTTTAAAGATATTTTAGACTTCCAAATCCTCAATGACGGGTAAAAGAAATAAAGTGAAGTATCATCAATCAAAGACTCATAGAATGATTTAAAAGAAAAATAAACAGTGGGATCAATGATCCAACGTCTTCTATCCAAGGGTTCAAGATTTGAGGTAAATTATTGAGTATGGAAAGAAGTAACACCAACTCCAAAAATTCCTATCATTAAGATTTCTAGTAAAGTCGAAATCCCAAGAAAGTGCGGGGGAATAAGATCTAACTGTAGAGGCAATACAAGCATCATGATAACAAGATAGACAATAAAGTCGGGAGAACAAACATAAAAATAAGACTTCCCAATTCAAATATCTTCCCAAAAACGAATCATCTCCCCATTTCGCACAACAAATCCAACGTTTTGAGAAAAAAACAAGGTAATTAAAAAAACTTCCAAAATTTCAAGAAACTTCCTCTAGAGGTCTTAGGCTTCACGATCCTTCTTTCTATCCTATGGGATGAGTAAGTTTTTGTAAATTGTAACTTACAACGACATGCAAGGAGTCATTCATTTGTCCAACAATCAAAACTTTGTAGTCTTTCATAAATATGCAATCGATTCCATATAGCATTGTTTTCTCACATCACCCTTCTTTACTTTTTCATAGAATGTCATAAAAACTTCTCTCGCTACAAAGTACTTTACCATTTTTGGAGTTTGCCATTGAACACACCCTCATTCTATTAAGGCCTTCTCATTCCCATCCTTGTGGGAGAAGACACAATGGTAGCCCTTTTCAAACAATTGATTGCCATTCGAAGGACTAAAGTGAGAATAAACATTCATTGAATTTGAGTTAAGTGAATGAATATAAATATGTCTTGGGGTCAAGGTAAATTAGTTTCTGACTGAACCGATACGTACAATTACAAACATCACCGATAGTAAGGAAACTTTGGCATTTAACAAATACCAGTTGAACTGATGAGGCTAGGGAAAGTTAAGGTAGACAAGACAGAGAGAGCCTATGACACTTATTAAGCTATTGCAGGGACGGAAAGACATAGTAAATCCAGGGTCCCCAGTTGGGGGGGGGGGGGGGTATTGGTGTTTTCAGAGGGAGGGAAGATTTTGATGATTTACTGCTACTGCTAGTAGCAGTGAAAATTTGGTTATTGTGGTAGTTATTGCTGATGTTGATTACTTCTTGTATTGACTTAATAAATACATTGGATATTTAAAAGTAAGGCAGTATGAACTGCCATCAAGAATGAACACTGACATTCTAACATTGGTACTGACTTAAACCAAGGCATTAATTTAAATCAAAAAGGGAATAAGCAATGGAACTTCATCCTGGTTTAGTAATTTCAAGCAGATAAGAGCATAGAAGAATTACTAAGATGTTCATTCTTGATATCCTGGTAGTTATCACTTAAGATGTAATACTATGTTTTGTATGTGACACCTAGCAAATTTGATCACTTAGCTGCAAATGACGTAATCTTTGCAAGATAAAACACCAAGTCGACTAATTATTGAGGGACTGAGTACTTCCAGATTTCGGAAAGGTTAAAGCTGATGAAAGGAATAATATAACTGACTTGTACCTGCAGGAGAGATTCTTCAGTGTTTGAATCAGCATGCCTTCCTATCAAGAAAGCCTTCCTTGCCGACAAAGCCTGGACCCATAACTCCTCTTTGTTATGCTCCTTCCATTTGGAACACTCAGGTATAGTCCCAATTGTAGGATCATCAGAATGCTTTGCAACGTGGATCACCCAATCTAGCATTTCTGATAAAGTTGAAATTTGTCGTTTCCTCTTGTGAGAATTAAGTACTTCCTCAACAACACTCTTAGCTGACAACCCAATGCCATTGTCGTCTTGGGCATATAATATTCTATCATCAAGTGTTCTTCCAGAAAAATCATGCACTTTATTGATGACTTTCTCAAAGGCATTCTTGTTGGATACCACTAAATCACTGTCATGGGCGCAAAAATTTTTGTCGTCACCATTAATAAATCTTTCAGAAAAGTCATGAACTTTATTAATGACATTCTGGGCTGATATCACAGCATCGTTGTCATTTAGGGCAGAAATTTTTTTGGCTTCGTCATCAACAATTCCTTCCACAATGTAGTGCACTTTACTAATGGTTTTCTGAGCGACACTTATGGGTGATTCCCCAACATCCTTGTCATCCCGGTAGCAAAATTTTTCATCATCATCATCTTCCATATTTCTTTCCGCATTCTCATGATCTTTATTAATATCTCCAATAGCTGACAAATAAAACCCATTGTTGCCACTATCGAAGTCGATATCATTTCCATTTCTATGGGATTTCAATTTAACTAACTCACCATCTCTTTTCTTCTCCTCTCGCCCATCCGCCAACAAACCTCTAAACTCTGCCTCTAACTCCTGTGACAACATATCCAATCTCCCCACAATGCTTCCCTTTCCATTTCCCAAGCTTCTATTGCTAGAAAACTGTCCCAACCATCTATCCAACACATTCAAATACTTGACATAAATCAACTTTATGGATGGCATCACTCCACCAATCAACCCACATTCCTCCGTGACAAAACCCCACAAGCCATTCTTTGAAACCGCGTCATACCCACCATTTTTCCTCACCACCCAGAAAAGTTTAAACAAATCCACCGGCTTCCCGTCACCGAGCAATGCCGGAATAGGCCGGTTATGATTGGTCAAAGACGACTCCTTTAGAAAAACTGAAAGAACTTGATCGAACAAGCTCCTCAATCTTTCTTTAGAATCATCAAAACCACCTCCTTTTATCGGTGAATCAAGATCGAAACACCACCCATTATTACTCTTAAAGTTTCGTACAGTTTCACCATCATCTAAACTAGACCCATCTTCCGAAGTCGACCATCCTTCCATCAACTTTAACTTTTCCTTTCCCTTTCCCTTTTCTATGAACAAAATCTATGGTACAGAAAAATAAACCAATCTATACAAAGCGAAAAGAGAATAGTTGATAAAGTTTAAAGGGCAAAAACAAAGGCGATACAGTCTATACATGCAATTTCTGTGCTCTGTCTTTTTTCGTAGATGTTTACCTCGTAATAATTTTTTACCTGCGCTGCCCAATTTTTTCTTCAGCAAGGAGAGAGATAGAGAGAGTGAAAGAGAGCACCAGCTAGAATCGAGAGGTAGAGTTTCCAATGATAGCTGAACCAGGTGCCATTTTGACAGCACAAAATAAGGAAGAAGTGTCCGAATTTTTGAAATGTGAGAGATTATGTGAATGAGTATAATCTCACTGATCAGTCCCGACAAAAAATTATTTATTTTTTCCTCGTTTATTTACTTTCTAATTAGGGTTATGGGCTTGCGACTATCATTATTCTGCCTTTTAATTATAGATTTATTTATTTATTTTTATACCAATGAACAAATGAAATCTCAGCAAAAATATTTATTTTACATAATATACTTACCTGTTTGATTAAAATGGTATAAAAAGGAAAATGGTATAGACAGCCGTATTACTTTCCTAAAAAAATGTATAAAAAAACCTTGTCATAAATCCTTGATCACGAGTCTCTGAGATCTAGATCGTCCAATCATTGATATTATATAAATTAGATGAAATTTGATCATAATTCAATCTAAATTCAAACAAATAGAAGAAAAAAAATTGAAAAACAAATATTTTTCATTTAATATTACATCAAAACAATTGACAATTTGTTCTCATGAAACCATTGAAATCAACTAACTTCTTGCCCTAAGCCACCATTATACACTCAACTAGAAGTTAAGTCGGTCAATTCTCTCTCTCTCTCTCTCTCTCTCTCTCTCTTGTTTGTATTATATTACTTTGTGCCATTCTCTTTGGATTATGTTTTATTCTTTTTTTCAGCTTGATTAAATCTCTACTATATATTATTTTTAGTTGTAATTGAATCTCATAAGTAAAATTCAGAATCAAATTTGTAATCGAATATCTTGTTAAATGCGTAAACTGAATTTTTTATTGTTACGATATTCAAATTCTAATAAAATTCAATTCAAATCTCAATAATCGAACCCGACCGTAATCAATCACATTAATTGCCTTTGACATACACGGGACCGTTTTTGTTGTCGGCTGTGTATCATAGGAAGGACACAGACTTGTATTCTATTTGCTGATATGGCCAACTGCAATAAATGAGAGTAAAAAGAGAGTGGAAACTACAAAGTGAATGAGTCCAATGGCCTATAGAAAGGATTAATCGAGGTGAACATAAATTGAACCGAATATTCCTGACTGTTGAACCAAAAATAAGAGAGTCCATGGCCCCATAAATTAGACCTATGAAAATTAACTCGGTTAAGCAGAGTCAATTACTTGCACCTGATTCTTATGTACATGAATCAATCTTTACAAAGTATTACCTGTCCATGAGCTTCTCTTACTATCCCACACTGATCAAATCACTCCCCAACCAAGAACCCTTCCAAAGATGCAATAAAAAAGTAGTATCCTGTTATCAATTTACAGAACCAATTCAAAGCATGAAGGCAGATAATGCTGCTTACAGAATACAAATATTGCATGCTAAGAGAGAAGCTACACAGAGATGCAGAGCATGGGCAGGCGAGATGGAGAGAGGAAGGGGGTGGGGAGAGAGTGTGCTTTGTGTGGTATCATATATAATCCCCCAATAAAATGCAATACGCCCAGTTGTATCACTTATGATCTGTTGGTCTGTACATTATGGATATATAGAGAATGAAAAGTGACTGAGGCAGCTTATTGTCTTGAATCTTGATCTACATCTACTACTTCCTTCTTGTTTTTTCTTCTTTTTACCCAAAACGGTATTCAAAAAGCAACGTCTCCACAAACAAAATGACCATACTACAAGGCTGCCACTTGAAAGGGGAAAAAAAAAACCCAAAAAGCAGAGACTGTGTACAAAAACACTTAAAAGTTGACTGCAGATCGGTCCAGATAGCTATCCATCAATGGTGGTATTGAATATCATTTCCTGCACCAAACAAATAAATAGAACCTTCATGCCACCATCATGGTCAAGAAATACATTAATCACCAAAAGCAACATGTTCTCATCTAATCACAGAATAAAAGAAAAATGTTATTTAAAGCAAACCTGGTCACACACAGGACAGGTGTCACTTCTTTCCATCCATTCAAGAATGCATGAGAGGTGGAAATGATGCTCACATTTTGTGATTATTTTCGGATTCTCAGTATCATATTCTGCATGGAAGAGCAAAATGTCATTTTCAACAACTTTGCTGGTCCAAACACATAGCTGAACTGGAGCTAAAATTCCCAAGAGTTAAAATCAACAAGTATCCAGCTAAGAGCAAGGGGTGATGTAATCTCATTACCTTCAAGACAGGTGGGACAAACATCCTCCTCCAATGTTGAAACAATAGGTTCACTGGGCTTCTTTAGTTCCCCAGACTTTTCAAGTTCCTCTTCCTGTTCTTTTGATTCGGGAAGTTCAATATTGGTTTGCACTTTGCAGTCAGACTCCTTCAGATCTTCAGCTGAAGTTTCTAGGTTGTCGCCATCATTTGTTTCTTCAACAGATTCAAAGGTAGTTGTTTGCACTGCTGCATCGCTCTTGTTGCCACAGTTATCCCGATCACTTGGTGTTCGAGGGCACCCAACATTTGATTCATATGGTATGGGTGTTGGAGGCCGTCTATAAGTATCCGGACTTGAAGTTTCTAGATTTGTATCAACTAAGAGCCCTGTAGAGAGTGCAGAGACTGTGCCACGGTGAGACGACAAGGGCTCACGCTCCTCTGACACTACTGGATACTGCAGAGCAAAGTGGGAAGTAGCACAAAAGAGAGAGAGAGAGAGAGAACAAACAAAGAAGAATCTAATGAGATAATTTTGATAAACCGGGAAAAAACCAAAATGATTGTCAGTGATTACTTACCATACAATTATGCATGTATGTGGTAAGTAAATACAATTACGTGCATATCCAAATCAAGGATAACGACCACAAGTGACACAAATGTTGAGCAAGAATGTCAATCTTTCAAGTGTTGGTATTTGTTAATCATCTCATCATAGAGTGGTTGGCTGCTTGGAACACCTAAAAAGTGGGCAGAGGTCTGCAACAATATCCCCCACGCAATCCAAATAGCAACTTCTCTTAAAACAAGTCGCAAAGCAGGATACTTGCAACAGATTGTTGCCTAATCTTTGGAACAGCGATGCATGAGAAATGCACCTACCGAATGAATAAGAGGATAGAATCCATGGTGTTCTTTCACTGACCTGTCTTTCCATTAAGTAAACAATTGACAGATATACTCTGGTAACAAAACCAATGGCATATGTAAAACTGCTCCTATCAACAATGAATCCAAGACAACAGAGTTCTAAATAGCATCAGAATAACAATGGGACTGTTTGAGAAAGAACTGTGAACATAGACCTGTTAGAGTAATCTAGTATATTAGCATTAAGGGTAGATTAGTCATTTATATTACTATGTTTTGCCCTAGTATAAATTGGTTGTAATACAGATCTGATTTCATTCAATCAATATATTTTCTCTCTTTCTTTGATAAACATTAACATGGTATCAAAGCCGGAGTCTGATGACATCATCGCCGGCGATGATGACGTCTGTTTGTCGTCGAGTTTCACGTCGGGTTCACCGCTTCATGTCGTCGGGTTCATCGTTCATCAGGTCTTCTGGACTTCTAAGGGTTATCTTCTTTCTCAGTCAAAATATGCCTCAGATGTTATTCAGCGAGCATGCTTATCGGATACTCGAACTGTTGACACACCTTTGGAGCTTAATGTTCGTTATACTTCCTCTGATGGTTCTCTCCTGCCTGATCCTACCTTACATCGTACTATTGTTGGGAATTTGGTGTATCTTACTGTTACTCGTCCAGATATTGCTTATGCGGTTCATGTGGTTAGTCAGTTTGTTGCTGCTCCTACCACACTTCACTGGTCTGCTGTTCTTCGGATTCTTCGATATCTACGGGGTACGTTACATCAGAGTTTATTATTTTCCTCTTCTTCGTCTCTGGAGCTCCGTGCTTACTCTGATGCGGATTGGGCTTGTGACTCTATGGATCGCAAATCCACCACTGGTTTTTGTCTCTTTCTTGGTGATTCTCTTATTTCCTGGAAAAGCAAGAAACAAACTGTTGTAGTTCGCTCTTCTGCTGAAGCGGAGTACCGTGCTATGGCATCTACCACAGCAGAGATCGTTTGGTTGCGTTGGTTGCTTGCTGATCTTGGCATTTCCTTGACTACCTCTACTCCTATGTATTGTGATAATACCAGTCCTATCCAGATTGCTCACAACTCGGTGTTCCATGAGCGCACCAAACATATAGAGATTGATTGTCACTTTGTGCGTCATCATCTTCAGCTGGGCACGATCTCTCTTCCATATCTTCCTTCTACTATCTAGTTGGCTGATTTCTTCACCAAATCCCACACTATCGCACGCTTTCGTTTTCTCCTTGACAAACTTTTGATGCTGGATGCTATCACATCATGAGTTTGAGGGGGGATGTTAGAGTAATCTAGTATATTAGCATTAAGGGTAGATTAGTCATTTATATTACTATGTTTTGCCCTAGTATAAATTGGTTGTAATACAGATCTGATTTCATTCAATCAATATATTTTCTCTCTTTCTTTGATAAACATTAACAAGACCATGTTTTTATGCAAGCTTGAGAGTTACTATAAAATTGACGCAGAAAAGCATCTGAAGTGCGGGGGGGGGGGGGGGGGGGGGGAGAGATTACTGACACGATAGAATGGTGGGGAACTGTTCAGTTCCACTCCTCTAGAGGCACAGCAACAGCAGCAGCCTCCCATTTCTACTAAGTTATCTTAGTTATCCACCTGAAGCTATCGGCACTTGATTCATGGTTCCCTTTAATCTGCACAAGAGAAGTACATTCTCACAGGAGAAAGACGAATTTCAAACTGGAATCCTAAATGAATCTAGTGAGAATGGTCAGTAGGATCAATTCAGAAAATCATCAATGCATGGCAAGAGAATGGTATCTAAGATGCAAACACCACAGAAGAATGCAGAAGCAATAAGAATGCCAGAATCATCGGGTGGCAAAGAAATCTACCATGAAGCCAACATGTTAGTGTTTAAGGCACCAAACAATGGTTAAATAACAAACATCACACTACATACATTGTTATGGTCATTCATCACCTAAATTAGCACAGTTTGCAGAAGAACAAGGGAAATAACCAAAAGAAAGAAATTTAACCACAAATATCACAGAACAATCGTGAAGAACTCAGCCGAAAATGAAATTGGCCACTTTCCATAAATAGCTTCATAGATCATGACAAATCTTTTGTTTAGCTAACAACATATCCACAAAATCTCACATATTTTGGACAAAGTTTCACAAAACTAATTAAAGGAATATTTTGCTATCATAAAGCACCAAACTCTGTAATGGTATACCAGGATACTGTTATACAAAAAGGAGCTGCACATTTGCTGCACCCTTATTGTTCTGAAGTAATCTTAGGGTACAACAGTAGAACTCCCCTTGGAAAGTCCATTCCATAAAATGTTTTTCTCTTGCATCTAATCATTCCCCTTGGGCCGGGATGCCAGACACCTAACAATTGCTAACTTAGATGCTTTGGAAACACGATCAAAATCACATATGTTTCAAGACCTTTTTCGCGAACTTGAAGAAACAGAGTTGACCTTAGTTTCGTCTAGAAAAAACTTCGCCGTTTTCCATCACAGCTTTGGATCTCCCTCTCTGTGTGTCGGGGGGGCACACGCCCCAACCCCTCTCTACCCACTCAAAACTTGAATATTAAGACTAGTACAGATGCTCACTAAAGTTTATTGGAAAATTTATAAATTGATTAGAGTGAAACCTAAACCGTGGAGTTATATGTTTATAGTGCTCAAGTTTGAGGTTCGAATTAACAAGAGCTCTTAACTGCAAATGTGCCAAATCATTACGTAGCATTAAGGCCAGGTTGAATAGTTAGAAGAAAACAATTACGATTGTAATGGTTTGGCACACCAAGAAACATTCAGTCCCTACTCCCTACACATAATAATTGATGAATTCACTGATTAGTTGAGTTAATTGTCAAAAGTCAAATAGTATTGAATTTCAGTAAAACAGAGGAAAAAAATTAGCCAATACAGGCATCCGATTATTTATATCAATGATTCTTAAACAATCAAAGGAACTGCAGAACTACCAATATTTTAAAAAAAGGTAAAAACAAATTCTGTTCAATTTTCTATTACTTATAAATAACAAAGTGATAATAGTCTAATACAACATTGTGCAAGTGCACTTCTCATAAGCCCATTCAAGACACTGAACCAGAAACTTGTGCTCCTCTGGAAAACGCAACCTCAGCTTGATAACTCCTAGCTTGAAGGCAGTTCACAATAAACAATTTCAACCAAACCCACTCCGAATAGGAATTGTGTATTAAAATCTCTAATTAATAACAATAATCAATCTAATATACATTTTGACATGAAAACAAGCTGAAACAATAAAGCATATTCCTTCGTAACATCAAAGTTCATTTATAACACTAAAGATAACAATAACCATCAATAAAAATGCCGTACAAGTTCTCTCTTCAATGGGGTACTCTTACAGGATATATAATGCATAACCAATTCACCAGAACAAGTCATATCATCAATCTACATAACTAGAATTATTAAACAAACCAGCTCCTAATAAAAATATACAAATAACATTCCTGATTTATAGCGTTTGCCAATCTAAATGAATCACTCCAAACGAACTCAGGCAAAAACATCAACGTAAACAAATTACCACCGCTTAAATTTTCAAACAACATCAAAACTCCATCTACAACTTCAGAAACTCTTAAATAAAGCACTGTTACCAGAAAAAAAAATAGGCACAAATTCCAAATTCAAAAAACATTCCAAAAAATCAAGCTCATGAAAGTCTAAACTAATAATATCAAAAACAGAGTACTCAAAAAGCCCTAACACCAATCAATCCACAACAAGAAACCTCAAAAGCATACAAGTAAATTCCAAAACTGTATCAGCTATAAACTCAAGATAACAATCCTAAATTAATCAAAACCAGGTCGACATATACAGAAAACATAGTTCAAAACAACGATACAAACACGATAACGAGAATTCAATACAGATTCGAAACCAGGAAATACATATACATACACAGAGATACATGCATACATACCTCTTGATTGAATTGTAGAGAGATACTCGGTGGAGAGGTGTGTCCAGTTTTCAGTTGATAAAGAGAGAGAGAGACGCCAGAGCTTTTTCCGCTCTTCTCAGTATGTGTTTCCTGTGTGAGAGAGAAAGACTTTCATTGAAAAGTTGGGACTTTAAAAATTATTAAAATAATTTGAAGGGTTAATTTCACTTTATACCTAAAAAGATTTAAAAATTCTTACTTTACACTCTTAAAAATAAATTTCTTATACTTTATTTGTAATATATTAAAAGCATTACAATGTATTCTTTCGGTTAGTTTTCACTGATTATTCCATGAAAAATTACCCAATTAACAATGATGAAATAAGTAACAAAAATAAATAAAAGGGTTATATTATAATATTTTTAATATATTAAGCACACACGGTAAATAATTAATCTTTAAAGTACAAAATGTAATTCTCTCTAATTTAAATTAAGTGAGAATTGGAATTGGAAAAGTTGTACGTGTAAGAATTGTGTACGTGGGCTTCCTGATTCCACCAATCACTATGGGGTGGTTTTTGGACTTTTTTTAATTTATTAACCTGATTTCATGTGATTTTTGAATTCACCGCATATCACATCAAAGGATCTCTGTTGGGACGACCCACCACTCGGCGGCTCATACAACTCTGTCACACCAAATCATGGCATGGCCTTCACATGTTGGCATACAAATGTATACCTACGCCACATTGCCAGTCACCGCGAACATCACCTACTTGAACAATGTTCATGATACAACTGACTAAGAAATATCTACGTGAAATTGAATTCCAGAATTTCAGGTTGTGTTTGGTTTGAATCTTCAAATTTGTTTTTTGTTCTCAAAACCTTAAAAATAATGAAAACTCATTTGGTTAGAGTTTTTGTTCTCAAATTTTCGGTAAAAAAAATGAGAATTAGAGCAAAAAAAATAGAAAACAAGCCACTTATTTTTAGACTTTTATGCCAAAATTTTTGAAAATATTGAAAACAAAACATTTTAATGAGATCTATCATTCGAGTCCCCTTAGCAACAAAACTAGTCATAGTATATATAGGCTTCCTTTTTTTTTTCCTTCCTCTCTCTCTTTCCACTTTGCCCATCAAACAGAACGAACACACACAAAGCTCTTATTCTCCAACTCTCTCTCTCCACTTTGCCTCTCAGACAAAACGAACACACACAAGGAGCTCATCTTCTCCAACGTCTTCTTCTTCACTGCAAATAGAAGCTTCAGATCTCTCTCTCTCTCTCTCAACAACTGAAATTTCAAATCTACACAGATCTAAGCGCAAATTTGTTTACGTATGTGTATGTTTCTGTGTGTATGTATCTGTGTGTGTGTGTCTATGTATGCGTGCGTGTGTGTGTGTGTGTGTGTGCACAAGTGTATTTTGTGGAGACAAAGAGAGGTGAAAATTGTAAATTATTGTGTAAACATATTTTATAATTTTTGTTCTTTAAAATTATTTTCAAAAATATATAACCAAACAAGTTTTACAATCTAAAATTTTTAAAAACACTTTCTTAAAATTATTTCCAAAAATAATTTTCAGATACTATTTTTTTAGATGCAAACCAATCAAGTCCTCAGACTTCAGATTTGAGACTGCAGACATAACACCCGGACATTTCAAATATGCAGAAAAGGCAAAAGAATCAGAAATTATTGGTCACAGACGCCCACAACTGAGTCCCATGTCTTCAAGGGGCCTCAACAATCCCGGTAGCATTGTCCATTCCAAATTGTGACTGAACGGATCAAATTGAGTAGCTTGCTAAGTTATGATAACAATGGACATGTACAAGATAGCAAACTAGGGTCATAATATAAACTAGGTCATTCCCTCATATTACAAAGTTAGGATCCGGGAGATTTGGGATATGGCTGAAAAACCAGGTCCCAATCTCCATTAGCAGCCTATAATTAGAGCTAAACTAAAAGGTTAGGGTTCATATACGTAAATTATGTATTATACAAACGCCACCATCCAATTTTCTCTTATCACTCTCAATGTGAAGGAACTGATTTAAGTCTCTTGGCTGCACGGATGAATTCCACGACCACTTGTACCTCGTCCAGTTGCTGTTGCATCAAGATAAAGATGATGCAAAGCATTAGGATTTCTCAAAGAATCTGAGTGTGTATATGTGCGTGGATGCATGCACTTGTGTGTGTGTATGTTTGTGGGAGAGAGAGAGAGACCAGTGAAGTGAAATGATGCTCAACAGCATTAACCATTTGTTCCTTCGTAGGATGAGGACCAATGGTTCCCTGAATAAGAAGATTGAAATTAGTCAAGTAAAAATCGTCCAAGAAATCAGAAGAGAAATAAAAAGGCATAATTGACAAATGGCAATGAAACCCACGAGGTTAAAGCTTCTCCAATATCTCCACAATGTGCTTGTCCCTAGTTTTGCCAAGTTCACTCTCTAATCATCCACACAAACAATTAGCAAATGTAAGTACATAGCAGTTGTAAATTAAAAATAGTAAATAATGTGTATAGAGATCTCCACAAAACCCTTAATGAGACTTGCTAAATAACATCTCCCACAATCTTGAGCTCCCAAGCTCGTGTTAATACTAAATAACATAATATGAGATGAGTTAAAGACATCCATTATTCCAAGCAGGTTAAGAAGAATAGAGATGCCTTCCCTACCTTACAGTCAGGCCGGGCCATCTAAACTTAAAAATGATCTTCCTTGAATTTCCAAAATTCCTTCATTAATATTTGAGAAGGATAAAGAAAGAGCCATTTTCCTCTTCCCTAAAAGTAATTTCAACTACTATCCTGAGGAACATGAATAAACCCATTTCAGTTTTCTTGTCCATTATGTTTCACAAATTTGTCACATGTTTCATTCAGACTATCTAAACTAAACAAGATCTCAATTAGATCCAAGAACAGGGGAAAGCTCCAACATGGGGGCCACCAAGTGAGAGTTGTGTGGACACTAGATTGAACTATACATGTAACCACATACATTAGTTTATACCAGAATACACCCTCTGCATAAGCTACATAAAATTACACATTGTGTTTACCAGTTGAGGTTTGCGAAAGCTAGACTGAACTTCTTTGTAATTGATGCGATTCATGGGCTTTGCTGATGCAGACGTAAACCATGGCTTTGTATACCGAACTCTAGCCTTGCTCAGTTTGCTGAACTCGAAGCCAGTGGCTGGTCAAACAAACAAAAAAACAAAAACAAAATCAAAATTGCAATCTTAAAAGAGCACAGTTTCCCAAAATAATTAGCCTAAAGTGGTGCTCAGAAGGTAAGTTGGAATTTCATGAGGTAGGAATAGCAGAACTTACTGTAATCATTGTCCTTTTCACAAATGTCAGAGCCACTGCTAGAGATATCAAAATCGTAATCTTCGTCATCTTCATTCCCAGTTGGAGGTTCCAGCACACTCAAAGCATTCCTTTGCAGCTTCACTTCATCCCCATTCTTTAAGACCTTTTAGGTTGCATATGAGAACGTATCTTGATTTAGCAACGAAGGTAACACAATTGGTAAAAGGACAAAATTTCAACCCAAATATAAAAGCCAGGGGCGGAGTCAAAATTTCTCCATAGTGGGGGCAACCATAAGGTTGGAGAGAACAATCAAATGACAATCATCAAAACTGCATTTTTGCGAACAAATGGTGAGATTTTGGATTGGAATTGATCCAAATCCGATATGGAAACTTCAATTTGGATCTTAAAACAGTTAGCTAGTTCACTTCCTAAAGTTAATTGTCATGGAAAGAGTTAAACCGACAGAATTAAAGAGACTAAGAAAATCAGTCAGCTCCTTTCGTTCCCTGGAAATCTCCAGCAGAAACAAACAAATATTTTTAGTCTTCATTCTTTCCTATATGTTACTAGAATTACACCAAAGTGTGAATGGGAGCGAACATTCTGCAATAATTTTCACCAGGGGAAAAAGTCTGACCTGTTGCTCTGGTTCCATGTATAAAAATAAGGTGGAGCTGGTTGATAATAATTTAATTTTCACAAAAAAATGAAATCGTAATGATGGTCAATATACGATGCCTTATACACTGGAAAACAGAGCAAGTACAATTCACAATTCAAACTATATGAGGAAAAACATGTGATTTTGATCTCAATAACTAAGAAAATCATATCTTCTAATTACACCATAATATCCCCCAAGTTATTACAAGTGATTTTGATTTGATGGGCATTATTACGTACAATAAAATCAGTAATGAGAATGAACTCGTGCACCTGATAAATTACACATGGCAGTGAGTTTTGGAAAACGAATATTTTCTTTTGAATGCAGGAAAAGTATTCCATTAATTGATTGCATGGGATCCTAATTTGATGGTCATTATAACATAAACAAAATTATGCATTTGTCCACCTGACTATTGCATTTGTTTCCTTCCCTTTCTACTAATTCGACAGCAAAGAGTCATGTTACAAAAGATAAGCCTTAAAAAACAAAGCAGCACAGAAGCCTAGTGACTAACTAGGATTGAACATAAGAAACAGCTAAATTAAAAAGATAGCAAGAGAGTGGTAAGATTAGAATGGACTATGTGGGTAAAAGCTACAAATACCAGCCAATGCCAACCACCAAGTCCAACAGCTTTCTTGACAACGCCTTGCAGACCCACCAAAACAGACTTCGTTCTGTTATTTCCTGTCACTATAACTTTGGTGTGCCTAGGAAGAACGGAGAGATCTTCATCACCACTTTCATCCCGAAAAGGCAATAAGACCCGAGAGGAACACAGGTCGGGCTCTAGCATTTTGTCACTGCAGACTTTTCTTCCAAATGATTTGAGAAATAAGTAGAACTTAAACAAATCCAATTAACCGACCAAATCAGAAAACTTTTAGCTGCTACCCAATACCCAACATCTAGATATTGCAAAACCTTCCACGATGTCTCTCTTTTCCAATTCCGAGCTGGAAGTCAAAATTATGAAAACCCAATTAACAAAATCACCACAGCAAATTTACCTATCACTATCAAGTACCCCAAACCTCAACTTTTGTGAAACCTGATAGTGATTGTATTGCTTGACAAAAAAATCATCAAATTCAGCTCGAAGGTGTTGATATTGTAATCGTATATCACTCAAATTACTTGATCTAACTCCTCTTCAGTGATTTGCAGGAAAGAACAACAAAGTTTTCAGATTCTGTGCTGCAAGAAGCTACGCCCAAGCTCCAATGGACATCCTGAAATAGAAGAGCCCGAGGGTATGTCATAAAGAGATTCAGACCCTTTAAGTTACCAATTTAAAGTTCTGTGAGTGTTATGAGAGAGTGTGTGAGTGAGAGAGAGAGACAGACAGAGAGATTCAATATTCCTGAGCCCTGACACGAAATTTTCAAGGTAAGCCACGAAAGTCACAGAATCTCCGCATTCACGGACTGGGCTCAATGACAATAAATGAAAGATAGCGATGCAATTACAGATCATTTGACATTCAATTTCTTCACTAAGGATTCTGAAAATACCAAAAGCTCCCTTCTATTAAACTCACACACAGAGGCACACACACGCGCGCACACGCACATGTCAACCAATCCTTTCTCCTTCCTAGAGTCTTTCTCAGGAATTAACCTCAATTTCCGCTTCCAAAACATCAACTCTTTTCCGGTAAAAGGAAGGAAAATGTAAAACATACAATTACAACCCATTTAACACACATTGTAAACTCAGTTATCTAAAAAGTTAAGAAGCACAAAGAAATTACATCAAATAAGCTTCATAAACACGTTTCTGAAGATGTAATTGGCTTCCAAATAATCTAAATTAAACAGTATAAAATCATTATTAGTTCACAAATCTGTGTAACACACCTCGGAACCGATAATGGATGTACCGAATCAGCAGAAAAATCACGAAATGCGAGAGGTTAAGAGGGTTTTTAGGGGCCAAAATTTTGAATTTTGGTGACAGATTTAAGCTAAATGCGAAGGATTTGAGAGCAAATGCACGAACTTTGAGAGTGATTCTTCTACGAGTGAGTGTAACCCTGTGTGTGTGTGTGTGTGATAGAGAAAGAGAGAGCATACACTTATTAATGCTCACCAACTGCCATTGGAATGGGAAACGACCTGCTGGTAAATGAAGAAACTGTACGGTCGGGTCACACGCCTTTTGTTTATCCGGGTTGACGGGTTTTTACCTGATGTTTATCAGCCCGTGTCGGTTAAGAATGGCTGAATGAGCTGTTTTGGGTGACTTGGCTTGCTCGGCTAAAAGGTGGCTTCAATTTTTTGTCCATTCTGATGGAGGAGAGAGCTGTTTGGGTAAAATGTACTGTTTCAACGACCGAATCCATAGGACCATATCCAAAATCCCATTGCACGTGCTAGTTACAATTTCACCCAAAGGTCTCTTTCTTTTTTTTTGTTTTTTACACAATGTCCAATACTCTCTTTGGTAGGATGAAAAAATTAAAAAATAAAAAATTGAAAAGATGAAAATTTAGAGAAATAAATAAAATATCATATTTTATATTTTATAAAAAAAAAATAAAAAAGATGAAAAATTGAATGTATGAACTTTCCTTCCAACTCACTAAAATCAATCCCTCTAAATTTGAAAAAAAAGTAGATAGAAAGTTAATTATTTATGTTGAAATATATCTTATTTGTCTATATATTTTTTGATATATACATACATTATGTATACATTAATTTCATATATAAATATAATGATAAAATATGTATTTATATTTTTTTAAAAAAATTTAAAATTTAAAATTTTAAAAAAAATATTTTTTTTTTTCCATCTTAGTTAGGGTTGAAAATTTTCGACTCGAACTCGACACGAATTTTATGACGCGAACTCAAAAATGACCTAACACGCGAACACGAAATATAAACGGCTCATATTCAATTCAACCCGTTAAATCTAAAATTAACACCATCAACTCGTTTATTTAAGAAAAAACATTTTCTCCATTTTTTTGTATATATGGTAACACGAAATTAACATATTTAACTAGTATTATTGATAAAATGTTATTTATTTGTAACTATTTATTAACCACTGAAATAATTATTATATAAAAAGATATTTTTACTTATTATTATTATTATTATATTTATTTAAGTTAATTTTTAGTTTGTAGAAAAAATATGAATATGAATTCAATTAAGTGAAAATAGAATATTAGCATTAAATTGTTTATTCAAAGTTTATGTATGTCAACACGAATACGAATACGCCACAAAAATAAACAAGTCAACTCGACACAACACAATTAGTTAAATGAGTTGAGTTAAGTTTGACTAATATTCGGCACGAACCCGCAATGACTCGATATAAATCTGACATGACACGATTCGATAGTCACTTCTAATCTTAGTAAGCACGAAAAAAAAAATTAATTATTTTTATTTTTCATCCATCCTATCAAACACAAATGAAAAAAAGTTTATCATTCTTACTTTTCTTTCCTTGAAAAAATAGAAAGTGTATCCCTCATATTTTTCATTCCTCCTACTTTTCGTCATTTTTATCAAACGGAACGTAAGCTTGTGTCAATTATTTCATCGAGTTTAGATATTGGCCGAAATCACATGACACAATCGAGTCGGTCGAGTTGTATTCGAGTAATCGAGTTATCGTCATCGAATCAGCCAATATGATTTCGCGACGCCGCAATATAACCATAATTTCTCATGTTTAGCAGTTTTTTTTAGATAATATTGCTTGATACTGCGACGAGACGCCACGACCGATGCGTCTGAGAGCTCTCCAAATTGATAACAGATACTGCGATCTTGAACCTTGATTATAGGCGATATAAATGTTTAAGAGGGGAAAAAATAGGAAAAATATGGATGTTTTATGTAAAGCAAATACCAAACATAAATTTGCATGATTAAAGCTTACCCACCAGTTAATGATGATATGATGCTGCTGGGTTATAAATGGTGAGGAATAATCATAAAAAAAAAAAAAACAAAAACAAAAACCCAATGATTTCTAAGAGCATAACAAACAAACAATACGGGCAAACGATCTCCATACCGAACACTGTCCATTGCTGCAGATACAGTGCTTTCAGTCCACCTAATATCTTTAGTGGACCCCACAAATTCAACCTCCTCTCCTCCCCTCCTACCTAGCAACTCTCCGACAACAGGCTTTTATCGAACGGTCAGGATTCTCTCTACCTACATAAAAATCACTTTCCACCCTTACCCGCGACAACGTTATCTTTGTAAG
Organism: Ilex aquifolium; assembly: GCA_951799425.1. NCBI lineage: Eukaryota > Viridiplantae > Streptophyta > Magnoliopsida > Aquifoliales > Aquifoliaceae > Ilex > Ilex aquifolium. Next base: position 5,184,112 of record OX637392.1, read on the forward strand.
GGCATTTTAGTCCATCAGAATGTTTCACCCAAGCCAAGCCGATGACGAGCCGTAGAGCTGTAACTTTGATCAGGGGCACCACCTGTCGGATCTTATCCTGGCAAGATTGACACTTGTACCCCCTACTCTCTCTCTCTCTGTTTGTACTTTTTACTGTGTGGAATATATGTATGTTGTGTATGTATAGATTGGGTGTATTGCATAAATTTGAAATTTGATTTGGAGTCCGCTCTTTCTCCGAGGCAGCTGGAGCGCACGAAAGCGAAAGAAAAGCCCGCTTTCGAGATTTTACGATTCAAAGTGTGGGGTCCACGCTGCACATGCTCTGCTTTTACTTTCCCTTGTATTACGTAGCGTTCTCTATTAATATATTCTTGTGGCAGGGCCCTACTATAAATTCTCGTAGTTATGGTCTTTCTTTCTTCCTATAAATTATTTTTACATTGACTTTTCAATTATTATATTTTTTATATTATATATTTAATTATTTGATTAATTTGATATCATCTCAATTATTAATGTTTGTTAAAAATTTAACAAAATTATTTTATTTTATCCGCTAAACTATATAATTTTTTACTTTGTTCCGTCACATTAACAATTTTTATCTAAAAAAACAACAAACATTTGCGATTGATACAATGAAATAATTCAAACAATGTAAACATTTAATATTAGATAATTTAAAGTATCATATATAATTTAACCTTGTTTATGTTAGATGGCCTGAATTCAACTTTTCTATTTATCAGATCATTTTTAAACTTTTTTGTTTCTTGTTGCCAATAATTTTTATATCAATGACCATATCTTTTCTTTTCTTTTTTTGGGTAAAACCAAATCCTTTTTTTAGACAGTAACACATAAAACATTTTATTTTATTATTTAAATTTATAATTAAGAACTACAAATAAATTAAATCAATTTAGGGGTGGTCTGACGATGGTCAATGAGAGCTTACGAAAGGGAGACGGAGGTGGTGGTGACCGACAGTGAGGAGGATGGAGAGGCGAGAGAGAAGCAGAGTAAATGTGAGGTTTGAAATGTGAAATGAATTTAGGGTTAGGGATCTAACAACTAAGTGCATTTATATAGTGTCGGATTATTTGAATTGAAAAACGGGTTAAGCAAGTTTGTGTCAACCCGATTAAATACACGGGTTAATTAGGTCAATTTTGGGTTGAGCGGGTTGAACCCAAACATAACCCATTAACACTTCGTGTTGGAGAGTCGTGTCATACACAAGTTTATGCCAAAACGGATTTATGTCAAAAAATAGTCAACCCAAACCCATTTATTCGTATCGTGTTTGTGTCGGGTTATCGTGTCGTGTCAAAAATTGCCACCCCTACGAAAAATTATACAGAAACACCAACAGACCCCCACCCAAAAAAGCAGCCAGTGCATGGAAGCTTCTGGCAATGCAGGACAAATGTATACAGCCTTTTCCGTGCGCAAGAAGACTGAATCTATTATGACTCGAACTGTGATACCCAAGTAACAATGGAGTAACCTTCTCACTATCTATACGACTATGCAGTTTATGAAATTCAGAGTTGTATATTAATTGTCCTAAACATTGTCCTCATCATGCATTGCCAACTTGTCCCGATGGTATACAGTCAAGGGGAAATAGTAAGGCAGTAGAGCATAGTCGATGAGAACATCAACTTAGACACATTGAGTACAGGAAAATAAAATAAAAAAAAAAACAAATTTTCTTTACCTCAAGAAAGGTAGAACGCTCCATTTTGCCATTGTCGGTAAAGAATACCACCAATGAGATTTTATCATTGAAGTACCACACAGCTGTTGATTATTTTTTAAGGCAACCTGTAGAAGTGTGCTTGGGGGACCAGGGGAAATATTTTGGAACAAAACCATAGGTAGAAGAGTACTTGCAGATGCCCCAGGTTGCAATTGTGGGACCTGTTTAACAACAAAATCAACCGAGAGAGAAAAAGAGCTCAATTATTGACACTAGATAAAAAACCTACCTGGAGCGATCCAGCAGCAGCAAGACCAAATGTATTCTTGTTGAATTGAATCATAAATCCATCGAGGGGAATCTGTGAGTTGTTCTCAAACAACATGCTGTAAAATATTTGACCATCTCTTCGTATCAGCTGTGCACTGATTTGTAAACCTTGACCAGTTGATGCCGTTAACAAAATAGGCAGAGGAGGGCTGCAATCAAATTCAGAACTCTTGGTGCAAATCATACTGTTTTTTTCTGCCAATATCAAGAATTGGAAAACTCCCAAACAATTTTAGACAAATCACAACAAATTTTCAGTCAATTTCAGTAGCCAAATTTTTTCGCGTCACAACAATCTCTAATATCAGTAAGGTGGCATCCATTATACGTACCCAGCAGAGGCTGCAGATTGATCAACAGTAACAAGAACATTATTACTATTGCTATTACTATCCAGGCCTAGATCAAGCTAATCGGGCACTGGTGCTGTTGCAGGTGCAGGTGCAGGTGCAGGTGCAGCCGGTTGCCTGGCTGCAGCATAATAGGAATTACTTGAAGTAGCTGGTGATGATGCACCACTCTCAGCTGCATGAGCAGGTGTATCAGAATACCCTCTTTCACTTCCATCAGGATATTCTACTTCTTCAGTTCTCTGGGCTGTCTTCACACGGGTTACAAATGCCTCTGGAGGCTTGTGATAGACTGAGGACAAAGTAGCAATGTTGGCAAGAAGCTCATCAAGGAGAGAAGGATCAAGTTTGTTCAAATCATCACTGATTACAGGCTTTTCAGCTAACACAACATCCTTAGATGCCTGAGAGAGAGTAGGCAAGCCATCATACTTGGACAACCAATAATGCAGGAGTTCATAATAACCTAAGGATATAAGCTGCATAAATAAGTAACACAATCCTCTTTTCTCCACCGATTAAAGTGGCTTTGTCGTAGAAAAAATCTCTTGAAATGAGGAAAAGTGAAATAGGATTCAGTGACTCCATGCTTTCCGCAACAAAAAAAATAAAAAATGATACAAGTTTTAATCATTTCTTTGAGACGATGGATCTACAATGTTTGCCTAGTATGACATAGGTCCAAGGACTGCAATAACACCATAGGTGGCACACCTCAGTAAGTACTTTAATGTCAAAGGAAAACATGGCAACCATATGGAGTATCAAAGCAATAGAAATAGAAATCGCAAGACTTCAGCTAATACACACCTCAGGATCAGTCGAAAGAAGACGCCAATATATGTATGCACGATCTCGCAAATCTGGATTGTCCGTCTCCACAGTGGCATTGTTCAACACAACCTATACAGATGATGATACAGGGAGAGAATCAACTTAAAAAATTAAAAATAGCGCAGTTTGGCATTTTAAAAGACAGACCCACTTGAAGTTTGGGGCAACAATACAGCTATCAAAATCAAGGGAAGCACTTGAAAATCCCAATGAAAACTTAAAAGAGAATATATTTAGCAGAATAGACTGTGAAAGTCACTACTCACTACATACAGCATATGTGCAACATCTGATTGCAACATATCATGGTGACAGGTGCCCCATCAAGCTGTGATCATAGATTTTGGATATATTCAAGGGTTTACTTTCTCAAGAAAGCAGGCATGCAGAATCTACCCGTCGGTATTTAATTACAGAGTACGCGTGTATCCACATCTTTAAAAATGTGTGATATTCCAAGAGGATATTATCAATGCCACCCCAAGAGAATAGTATTAAATCACGCAGAACAGTAACAATATGCAGCTGGTAATGCCACAGATCAATATTCAGTATCTCAAATATTTCTTAACTAAGAAACGCAGTTATGATTTGACCAGTAAAGACCCTCTGCAGAACAACCACAACCTGGCATTCTTAACAAGGATAGTTGCAGCCCTGGCATTCCTCAAAATGATAGTTCTAGACCAGATCTTTCAAAAAGATTATGATGCTCGGGTCAACTCAAAGCTAGATGGAATCGAAAGTAGAGAATGCAATGAAAGGGGACTGAGGAACCAGAAAAGCTTTGATTTTAAAAACATGAGTGCTACGGAAACAAAAACAGTGAGTCACAAGAACATGCCTGAATCATCTGCTGTGGGCCTTCAGTTGGCTCCTTAAGAAAAAGTTTGACTGTTGCGGTGAGTAACTGCAACTGGACTTGAGCAGGTTCTTCAGGAAAACTCTCCAAAAAGCTTTCAAGAAGCTCATCAGCATTATCAATTCTTTCAGCATATTCACCAATTATCCAGATCATTGATGCCTGTGGAATAATTAAAGATGTAAGTAGCACGACCAGAGAATATGAAATTTAAAGAATGTGGGCAATCATAAAAAAGCCAAAGCCTTGCCATTGTCTCAGAATACCTTAGCCTCTGGCTCATCCAAATTGTCTAAGCTCTTACAAAGCGTAGCAATGATAGACTCATAGCTAAGACAGACAAAAGAAATAAGAATAATATTTATAAAAACATGAATCACTTCGATGTTTATAGAAAAAATATAAGGTTGTCCAAAGCACATAAAAAGAAGGCCAACAAACAAATACTTACATGTTAGGATATCTCGTAAAAATATCTTTGATCACAATAATAGCTTCTTGAATGACATAGTTTACTTTAATCTTAATCAGCTCAAATAAAACACTAATGCACCGCTCAGCTGCTCTCTTCAACTTGATTGCACAGTGTCCAATAGCACGAACAGCTTTTCTAATGAAGTCTACATCAACTTCTGTAGCATACTCTTTGAACTCCAACAACACCTACAAGTGTAAACCCAGAGAGTAAGATATCCCAATCAGAATCCAATCAAGAGATACTCAAAATAAGATGATCAAAGTATACCAAAGTCTACTTACCTGGTCTATATTTCGGTCTGAGTTTTATCATGATTTCTAACTTTTCCATCTTCACGTAAATTGGATCATTGTATTTGCAGAAAAACACCTACCAAAAAATTGTGATTTAGCCCTCATTCAATTTTGAATTACAAGATGCAAAATCTGAATCACTAATAAATATCCTTGACCATGACCCAATGTATGAAGTAAGAAAAAATCAAATCAAACAACCTTGATTTCATGGGCAAGGATTGTGGGCCTTCTTTGCACAATAAGGTTGATGTTCCGTAAGGCAACATACTGAATCTCGGGTTCTGCAGAAAGTAATGTCACGAGAGGAGGAGCCATTTTCTTGCAAAGATTTCGAACCACATCAGTACTGGTTATGAGTTCCATTTGTTGAAGGATCATCTGCAAAGAGGCAAAATTTTTAAGAAAAAAGTTAAGTGTTCCCAAAAATAGGTGAGATGGCAAATGGGGAACAAATTAACAATAAATGTTCAAGAACTAGATGATAGGATAAAGAATGGTGAATAATGAGAGTGGTATCTACAAATCAAGTCACTAAAAAGAAATGAATGTCACCTTAACAGCTGACAAAACAACGTCACAATTTGCATGTTGAAGTCGTGGAGTAACTCGCTCCACAATATTTTCAGCTTCACGAGCATCATCTATTCATCTGCCTTGTATTTAGCATCCAAAATAAAAACTTGATCCCACCTGAATTCATAGTTCACAATTGACATTCAACAAGCAAAACAGAAGGTTATACTCAGGCAGAAGTTCTACAGAACAAATGTATGACAAACATAAAAGAAATCAAACAAAACATGATTCTTAGAAGCATAGCATGTTATTGTCACAAAATCTAAGCTTGATAACCTATGGCCAACAAAGATTTTGATCACCTACAAAAACATTATGAGCATCATTACTATTCAACATGTGTTGCCATTTAATAACCAATGCACAGTCCAGGAAAGTGAGCCTTGATTTCATCTAATTATCGCCACCTACAAAGTTCACTTCAACTTCGAGCAAATTATACAAACATTCAAGAATGTCAAGTCAAAAATAAGTCAATAGTTTAAGGAAATGAGCTATGTGTCCCATTTATATCAACAGATTAACAAAGATTATATTGACAAGCTAAAAAAGGTATGGGAAATTGGCCCAGCAGAGAATATAATAACCATCACCATCCTCCTATCTAGGATATGAAAGCACAAAGATTAAACTAAAATTAGGGAGTCCTAAGACTACTATTGACCAGGAATTTATAGCCAAAAGTGAAGCATAATATCTTCTCTTCACATATAATGGAACATACATTTCAAATTTTTTCATTAACATTATAAAAACCAGCATTAGCTACATACAACCAATCTAATACAGGCAATGCACCACCAGGCAAATTCCACAATGTCAAACTACAACACATTTTCCAGATTTGCAAAGAAAGTGACAAATTTCAGAACCATGAACTCACTCCGTGCATTCATTTAGAGCAGTAAGCAGCTTTGAAAGCGTGTGGCTCGTTATCTCAAATATGGGTCTACTACTGTTCTCTTGAATCTCTGCAAGAGCTGCAACAGCATTTGCTACAACCATTGGATTGTTGTCCGATATTAAATCCTTGAGAGCTTCCAGAAACCCTCTACCCTCAACAAGTTCAGCGTTTATGTCATAAAGTTTAGCAACACAAATAGCTGCTGTCTTGCGAACATACAGATCATCATCCTGATAAGTCATGAAGTAAAAGAAAGGATATAGCCAAATTAAAGATTACAATGTGCCCGACCTGAACAGACTGCATTCTTTCTGAAAACTGAAGATAATTTAGGAAATGCTAAAACATAAAAATAGGTGCCAACAGCAAATCATAAGAGTAATATAAAAAAATCAACCTTGAGACACCTCTGAAGGGGATCACACAGGTATTCAGTGATTTTATCAACACGAATGCATCCCATCGTCCGTACTGCCAATGAACGAATCAAAGGATTTGGGTCCTGTGAATCCAGAAAAAAAGCTTACAATTTAACAAACCATTAGAAAAACATAGAAGAAGTTATTCAGAAATACCCAAAAAAAAAAAAAAAAACGAGTTAAAAGTCAAAGAAATGAATAAGGATGGCATAACTTTCCTGCGTCAGATAATAGCAAGGTATCTCTTGATTCATAAAAGGCAAAGCTAGAATATATACGAGAAGATTGAAGTTGGTTTTTTACATATTCTTATAAAGAAAACAAAACTTCGTGTTGTCATCATGTGACAGCAAATATCCATGCTAATAGATGCAACAAAACCCTAACGACTCTCCCACACATCCTAAAACTATATCCCTCCATCTTCGATACAACATAATTGGGATTGATGGAGTTCTTATTGTAATTGACCTTTTGATTTTCTTCAAATAGGACATCTTATCCTCCACTTTGTTTCTTATTAGAAAACACAAACAAACACACTTATATATTAAAACTTGGTTCACTAAACAAATACAATCAAAATGGAAACTATCTAAGCTCAATATCTGCTGGATTGCAGCTCAAGAAAAGGCCCCTAGTTTGTTAGAAGCTCTAACCAAACTGGAAATTCAAATGCAGAAATTTTCAGCAAATAAAATTCTAATAACCAAGAATAGCAAATATAAAACTGACAACCATACACTCCTAATGAATAAAATTGCTAATGACACAGGTGCAGGTAACTTGATTTTCCTATTTGCTGCTCCTGCATCAGAGAATATGGAGTTTTCTCATAGATCGATCACATTGACTTTGTCGATAAAGATACCCTGAACAATTGATGAAAGATAGCCAATGTAGTCCTCTCCAGCAAATGATGGTAATATCTTTTACTCCTCATATATGTAGATTGATCACGTCATGGGAAGACAGGAATAAATGACACAAATTCAATTTGCTTGTACAAGGATGATGACATGCAAAATATCCACAAAATTAATTCAAAAAAGGAAAATGGTATAACAGACGTATCCTAAAGCCAATATTCTAGAATATTATACCATGTTGAAATGAAAGAGACCGAACATTTATCATAGCTCTTACGGTCTTACCTTCACAAATGTATTTACCGCAAGGATTGCGAGGTCTGGTTGGCTTTTAGCATAATTAATAAGATACAAATAGACAAGCTTCTTGAGCTCTAAGTTTTCCGTTTGCATGCAATTCACAACTGTAAAAAGCAATGAACCATCCTTCCCAACAGTCATGGCAGCAATCACTTTTTTAACAGCATCTTTTCTCTTATCCTGCATGACAAATAAAAAGAATAGAGTAGATGTGATGAATATCGTTAGCGACAAAAGACTATGGAGCATAACAATCTTAATGAACTATGCAGTTGAGGCCAGTGTTTTGAAATGTTGTCCTTTTGCAATTTGTCAATAATCTGTGCAATCATTCGAAAAGGGAAATATAAGCACATACTGTTCAAACACTAAATCAACATTAAGTATCTCCATGCTTATGATGGCCACAATATTTCTGTCTGCACGTGAAACAAATTGTTGAAACCAGTACAAGGGTCCATGT